>LOEQ01003830.1:58290-74943 GCA_001685075.1 Bramus lutescens
CTTGTAGCTTATATTAATCCATTATTCTTATCTATGTTAGCCATGTGGCTCAGTTCCTTTCTCAGCCGGGCAGGTCACATGTTGGCTCTTCAGTGATCTGGGCTGGACTGGGAGGAATGGGCTTCCTCCTTTCCAGCATTCTCATGTTCTCATTGCCCGCCTCTACTTCCTGTCTGGTTGACCCACCTATACTTTCTGCCTGGATAATTAGCATTTCATTAAAACACATGACAGACAGAATACAGACAATTCTTCCACACCAGAATATTCACCTTATTTTACTAAATTCTCACAGGTTGTGTTCTTAAAGACTCTATGCTACTTTCCCACAAGTGCCATTCTGACAGATTAAGAGCCATTTTTAATACAGCTTTTATATATTATGATATAAATGCTCCCCATCATACCCCAGTGCTTTTCTATCCACAAATGTGTTTCATACTGCAAACATCTTCTGTAAAGACTGCATCTGTCTGATCCTGCGTGTCAACCAGTATTCACATGGGGTTGTAGGTTTTATTTTGCTAAAACCGATGGATATGTTCAAGTTTTTGTTCTTGTGGTGTTATATTTCATAGGTATTATTATTGTTCAAATATTGAAAATATATACCCTCAATTAAGTCTTCTTTATCTACAAAATTAAAGTACTATAAGTTAATAGTTTAAAATATATGTTTTATTACACATTTGACATAATCAAGCATAGCTCATTCTCAAACATTTTACAGTATATGTCCAAAAGTAAATTTATAAAATATTATAAAAAATATTATTATATAAAGATAAAGCATTATTCTTACATATCTTAAATTATAGAAATCCTTGCCTAGTATTGGAAACCTAACCAACTACTTAGTGCTAGTGAAGTGATTGTTATTGAACAGAATCTGTAAGCACTAATTTACTATACCAGTACACCCCAACATAAAGATTTGTGTTTATATCCACAGATAAACGTAGTACCACTCAATAAGGAACTTCCCTTTGGAGTATGCAGAGATGACTACAGAAAACCACAATTGAAGTGAGTAATTGTGGAGTCAAATTCCAATGGACACATCTAAAAATCCCTCCTCTGACTAAGACTCAGGAAACATCAAGCAAGAAGGGAAAGGAGAATTTGTGAGTCAGATGATAAGAGAATTTGTTCTAAAATTGTGTTTCTTAGTAACGGTAAAATATATCCACATAAAGTGTTAGCAACATGATTACCCAAACATAGTATGACAAGGACACCACCAATGAACATGCTGCCGCAGACAGGAAAAACCTTACAAAAACTCAACCCTACACCACAAACTAGAGGCAACTGAGGAAAACTGGGAACAGAAGTAGTATTGAGACCCACAGGTAAGAAAACATCAATTAGTTGTACATGCATGTAACATTATATCATTGTGGAAGGTAGTATTCAAGAATCATTCATATATGCACAAAATGAATTTGAAGAAGAGGGAGAGAGGTATAGAGGAGATTTTGAAAGAGGATCATAAACAGAGAAAAATTCTAACTAAATTACAATTTAAAAATAATAAATCTAATCAAAATATATTCATAACTTATTTTTCAACATTTTGAGGTCAATTTAAAACAACAAAGATAAACAACTTTTTCTTTTAATTAGTAAATGTTTTTTACTAATTCACTCTTTTATCTATAGTGTAAATTGCTTCATGACTAGTAATCTGGTAATGCTTTTGAAATTTGTCACTTGTCTTCCATTATAATATATACTTCATTTACTCAAAATTGCACATTCTTAAATGACATCCCTTATGTTAACATAAAGCTTGGTCCTACATAACAACATTTTCAATATTGCTTTATTTCATTTAAGATATACATTACTAATTAACCTAACGTAATTATTCTGTCGTGTCTTTAGTTGAAATAGAATTTTATCATTCTCCCCATTTCCGGCATTCAGAAACTCTCAGAAATTCTTCCTAAAACCCTTCTCAAGCACCCAGTCTGAAGTTGACAGCCTCTTTATTCTTGATTATATTTGTTATGCTGTGTGTAACTAAATATAAGCAAATTATATATATATATATATAATTTATATTTATATATATTTATGTAAATTATATAATATACACACTACACACTGGGTCCATTTTTTTGTTTGTGCATGTACATATGATTTCAAGGATAACTGATTTATATTTAAATCTGGGTTTTTTTTAGAAATTTATATTTAACAAAAATTCCTTAGTATGCATTCAGGAATACTCTGTATTTATTTTCTACTTTTATTTCACTGTGCTTCATGAAAAGGGCACTTAAAAATAAGCCACTAATATTCTCATGGAAAATATCTTTATTCCAATACTCAGCACACAGATGGAAAAATCAAAATAAATTAGCAAAAACATCATTATCTAAAAGTCAAAGGCTTATTGCTTATGCTCACACTGCCTCTAGGACTGAATCAGAAGAGCATATGGAATGTAAATACTCAAGGGACATTGTGGAGCCAGACTTATCCACAACAATACACCCTGAAGTACTGCTATACGAATAGCAGAGGCAAGGAGAACAGTCGAATACAGTATTGACAAAATTACTTAAATTCTTTGAAAGCCAAATGACTGCAGAACCCATTTTTAGTAATATTTCGTTTGTATTTTAATAAATAAAGCTTGCCTGAAGTTCAGGGTGTAAAACAGAAGCACTTATCAGCATTACAGACCTGGCAGTAGTGACACACACCTTTAATCCCTGTAACCACAATAGTTTGCCATAGAAAATGGGCAGTAGGTGTGCATACCTATAATCTCAGTCCTAGAGAGGAATATAAAATGGGAGGAGACAGCTCTCACACAGAGTTTCAATCTGAGATTCCTGGAGGCAGGATTGCCATTTTGCCCTGAGGTAAAGGTAAGAGTCAATAGCCAGCTGTTTTGCTTTTCTGACCTTACGGATGAACCCCAGTTTTTGTCTCTGGGTATTTATTAATCATGCTATACCCATTCTCTGATGTGTGATCATGAGAGTTAGGATCAAAGAGATCTCAAATGGAAAAACATATGAATTCTCTACATGATTATATAGAACTGAGAAGATGTTGAAAACAGACAGTGGTCACTACCATCAATGGTGGCATCAGCTGGTAAGTGTCCATGGTAAGAACTGAAAAACAGGCTTTTTATAATTATGGTACTCAACTTACAGACTAGAGACACTTTTGACCATTTCAAACCAAGCATTTTTGTTTGTGAACTCATGTATATGAATAATTCTGCAAACAAGTGACAGATTAAATAATTTTATAAAATTATATATAATTGAGATGAACAGTATGCTACCAGCCTATCTGACTGTTTTCATGAAAGTTGCAATAGAATATTAGTAATCTGTAAAGGACATATTTGTAACAATGAATTAATAAATGATAATATCAATCACAAGGCAGCACAAAAAGAAAAAGGATTTCAAAGCTAAGTAGATCTCGATCTCAAAGAATTTACTTGGAAAACAGCAATGAGTAATGTTTTTAT
Source organism: Bramus lutescens (assembly GCA_001685075.1). Lineage (NCBI taxonomy): Eukaryota > Metazoa > Chordata > Mammalia > Rodentia > Cricetidae > Bramus > Bramus lutescens. Next base: position 61,793 of record LOEQ01003830.1, read on the forward strand.
TGATTAAAAATGTTTAATTTGCCTGTGTTTAAAGATTTGAGAACCTAGAAAGCACAATTGCTATGGGAGTATAAAAGAATCTGAGGGTTTACATGTGACATGCTCACAGTAACAGCTTACCTGCCCTGTGAACAGCACTCACATTCATGGATAAAATCTGGTTTTAAATCCGTGTTAAGTGTATCCATTAATGAAACATCTTTTAGTAAATTAAATGACCAGATTGAAAATAACTAAAATTTGTCATAACTTTTTCATCAATATCCCCATAATTAACCCCAAATAAATTAAATAACAGAGAACACATAGGATGATCTAGATGTAACTTTATGAAGTATATGATGTGAGTGGCAAGGAACTTGAAAATGATAATTGTGCAGAGTTTTTGTTTAATATTGAGTGAAATTTACCTTAACTTTTAAGACTTCTAAGTAGGAGAAGAGTTCGAAGAAGAGAAGAAAAAGCTATATTCCAAAATTAAAATTAAACACAGAATGAGATATGTTGTAAGTAAAATTAACATGGTTTCTTTGCATAAGTTTCTTACAGTCTTAACAGACTTTAGAATAGGCAGATCTACTCTCTCCTCTGATGCCCCACACTCCCAATGTACTCAGGAGACCTTTTCTTTGTCACCTTCCTATGTAGATCCATGTTAGTCTCTTTAAGGTCCTCTTTGTTGTCTAGTAACTGGAGAGTGTATAAGGTCAGAGCAGAGAAAGGAAGGTTAGTGGAGGAAAGTGTATAGCTCAATAAAACAATAAAAAAGAAACTGTAGCTTTAACTTAGTGTTTACTACTTTGATCATTGAATAACTGCTGGAAATAGAAATAACAAAAAAAAAACAATATTCTCAAAAATTGAGAGGAAAAAGAAAATGGAAGAATAAATGAATAACTAAACAAATTCACCAGACTATTTTGTTAAATGTTTATTATTTTCTTTGTTGATGACATTTTATCTAGACATCCTCAATATAGAAAAAATAAAACCTTTGTGAATGTGTGCACAGTTAGTGCTCTGACTAAACACGTTTTTCCCAGGGCAGAGTTCTCTTTTGGATAATATTATTATGCTATATTAAACACAATTCTACAATTCTGAATAAATAAGTACAGAATTAATATGACACTCTTTTCGATTGTTTAGGAATAATCCAGGTGAAACACAATTTAATTTGACCTAACGTTGCTGTACAAAAAGCTGCGATTTAAGCAGGTACTCATCAATATGATACAAAGCATGCATTTCAGAGGTGGACTGCAGTTCAAACTATCCTTTCTGTCTCTGCGAATGCAATCTTATTTTGCCCTTATAGTCATCTACTAGTGAAAATTAAGGGGACAAAAATAAGTAAATTTATGTGTGTGTGTGTGTTTATGTATATGCTATATCCTAAGTTTTGTGTTTTTTTCCAGAAAATATTTTCAGAAGATATTGTTGCTAATCTGCAATTCTATTTCAACGACTAGTGTGAATATTTATGTTATCTATCAAAAGTACTGGTTCAATCTTTCTTGCTTTCTCAACTTGCCTTCCATCTAGATTTGGTTTATATTTCAGTGTATTTTTTTTCTATTTTAATTCTTTCTATAGAAGAATGTGGGAGATCTTTCTACTTTCTAATATCTTCATCAATTTTTTTCTTAAAAGACTTACATTTCTTTTTATACAGGTCTATCACTTGTTTAACTAGATTACTTCAAGATATTTTATGCTGTTTGTGGCTATTTTATGGGTAATGTTTCTCTGATTTCTTTCTCAGCTCATTTATCATTCATACATAAGAGGGCTATTGGCTTTTATTTTTTTTAGTTGATCTTGTATACTACCTTATTACTAAAGTTGTTTATCAGCTGTAGTACCCTGGTAGAATTTTGGGGGGACACTTATGTGTACTGTGATAGCATCTGTAAATAGTGAAATTTTGACCTCTTCCCTTCCAATTTGCATCCCTGTGATCTTTCATTGTCATATTGCTCGAGCTAGAACTTCGAGTATGACATTGAATAGATACGGAGAGAGTGGACTTGTGACTGATTCTAATGGATTCACTTTGAGTTTCCTTCGATTTAATTTGATGTTGGCTGTTGGCTTGCTGTATATATTGCCTTTATTGTGTTTAGGTATGTTCGTTGTAGTCCTGATTTCTCCAGGACCCTTTTCATGAAAGGGTTTGGATTTTGCCAAAGGCCTTTTTTTAGCATCTAATGAGATGATTGTGTGTGTGTGTTCGTGTGTGTTTTCTTTTCAAAATTTATCACAATGTGTGTGTGGGTGGAGTGGCATTTTGATTAATTTCTGGTCAACACTAACAGGAAAACTCATTCCTGAAGTTTGTCTCTGGTTTATCTACTCTACTCATTATGTTGAATTGAAGCTTTAAAAATCAATCTAAGCAACAATAATAATTTAACATTTCTTCCCTTTGACTACTAGCCTCAACATTTCCTTATGCAAATTGGATACAATGAAGCAAGTGAAATTAGAATACTTTTAATTTCTTTTCACTGAAAGAGCCATCAAAGTCAATTCTTCTTTTATGTCTTCCTTTCTTTCCATACTTACTTTCTTCTCTCTCCTATCTCTCTCCTTTCTCACTTCCCCTTTTTTCTTTCTTCTATTCATTTATGCCCTTTTCCTCTAACTTTCTCCAACATAACTTCCACACTACTTTGTACCTATCAAGCGTGGGGAACATATCAATGGTAGAAATAAAACAAATCAAATAAAAGGGAAAAATAAGAAATTAAAGTAAGAATCACTTGTTCCCTCTCAGACACAATTAAAAAAGAGGAAGATAAAATGAACTATCCTAACAAATAAAACGCCATGCTTTCAGACATCCTATCACATGGAGATCATGCCACGCTTAGCCTTATGGGAAAGATTATGTTTGAAATTCATTAAAATCATGTCCACAGTTCTGGTAAGTGTAAAGCATGAGTAAAATAAAGACAACTCTAGTTTCAAGGTCCTACTATCCAAATACAGTTTCACGTATCCAAATATTCCAAAATCTAAATAACTTCTGCTCACTAGTAGTTTACAAATATAATGTTCAAACTTTGTTGAGAACTGTGGAATGATTTGAGAAGAGTTAAAAGAGAATAATGTCATCTTCCTGGTGATAAAGGCAAAGGTTTATCTCAAATAGTCAAACTCAGACAATACAGTATTCAACAAGTCAGACATAGTAGGAAATGGAGGTATTATTGGAGCTGGCACTATAGGGAGAGTGACAGAAATTCTAGAGATAGAAGAAAATAATCAGGTTTCCTTGTCTAGGATGGGAATGAAAAAATGCTAGGAAGTAAAAGAAAAATTCAGTTTTTCCCCTAACTATATTTACTGAAAGAAAGGTCATAAAGTGATAAATTTTATCAAATAAGCAGAGAAAGCATATAGTGGGGAATGGATAAAAAAAGAATGTGTATATTCTTCTTGAATTTTGTGGCTGGTGAAAGGATAGGTATATTATTATTCTTGCGTTGAGGGTTGATTTTACTGAGCCTTTCCACTATAGCATATTCTTGGTGTACTTTGATATTTATTTCCCACATTTATGTAAATAAAATGTAATTTTGAAGTAATTTGGTTATATAGTCCATTCGGTCATACCCAACTACTTTAAGTTTTCCAGTCCACATTATCTTTAGTATTTCCATCATATTATTTGAGAAAAAGCAGTCATCTTTTTTATACTTAAGAATATCGAAGTTCATTGTGGGAACAATCAGGCACAGCAAAAAAGCAACTGAAGAGACTGAGTGCCTGCAAGTCATACAGACTTGTTCTGCACGATGACATATAAAGAAATATTGAAAACATGACAGCTCTTGAGGAGAAGAGAAAGACCCAAGCAGCAATCCTCTTGTACTTGATGATATTTGCTTCCCCTGCCTGGGGCAGAATAATTTTCCTGCTGATGTGTTCAGTGAAAAAAGACAATAATCATCCTTTCAACACAATGTTTGCTTTCCAGTTATTCCCTATCTAAATTGCTCCGATATGAGAAATGCGTGCCAGAGCCATTATTTTCTTTCAAACATTAGGTCCAATTTAACGCACCATCCTCCTGTTCAGCAAAGTATTTTATACTAACCTTGGATGCCTAACGAGGAAGGTTGTATGTCTTTTCTTGTCTGAAATTCTTGTGTGTTTTGACTTCACAGGTAATCAATGAGTAATAGTGGAGAAAGCTTTATTCTCCTCCAAGGAAACATGCGAGCATTTGTTGTTCACAACTGAGATGGAGATGGCTAACCTTTCAGTTGTTCCTACTAGCTTCCATAATATCTCAGTTTCCTGCTGCCTTCTTGGGTGTTTGGATCTGTGGCAAGCTAGAACTCCCCTTGAAGCACAGTGCTCACTCATGCCTAGTGCAGTGTCAGGCTTCATTTCAAAACATTCCTTACTGTTGTGACCATTGTCCTGTCTGTTTACCTTTCACTTCCATGCTCCTTTACAGATGTGCTTTTCTTGGTGATAGGAAGTCCTCCTGAGCACAATTCTGTGTCCAGGTCTAAAACCATGTTTGGTATGTCCTGCGTGTCTTTTCAATTTCTGTATATTGTTCAGCATCTATCATAAGGACTAGGCATTATTCTGTAATTTAATCATTTGAACAGTCAGAAATTATGCATTCTAACAACTTTGGACACTTTTAATAATAAGGGATTACTTTGATGTACAGAGGAAAAATGTGATGGAATTATAAAAAGATGTTATTCATCAAGCATTTATTGAAAAGATACAGCACAGGTGAGGAATAGCTTTCTAGGCCTCCTCTAAAAGTTCATTCATTGATTGATTAACACATTTAATATATAAAGTAGTGTCTTTTTGTACTTCTTTGATGGGGCTCAATGTTATTGCAATTAATAAAGCAAATTATTTGCTCCGTATATCTAGTAACAGATTTTATAAAAACAAAACAGGGGCTAGAAAATTCCTAGAAATTTATATGATAATTATCCTATGGAAAAATTACAAAAATTACAAGAACAATAACAGAATTTTAGCATTAATAAGTAGTATGGGAGTATCTTCATTTGTGGGGATATATTCTTAACTGGCATTTCATGAGTAAGAAACAAAGTTGTTTTTCCCATTAGAAGTGACAATCCAAGTAGTTGCTATACATTCCTAGACTGTGGCTAGAACATATTTTTATACAAAATATGAGAATACTGCAACAAAATAAAATAGAATGGAAAATATAAAGTTCTGACACTTCACTTAGATTAGAAAATTCACCTGGTGATGATTAGTCTCCTTTTATAGAGTCTATACTTGAATGTCTTAAACAGGATCATTAGGTGATAAATTATATTTATTTAAAAATTAAAATGATTTGAGATGTGAGAATAGCAACAGGGCCTAGAAAAAAGGGGCTGAGTAAGACAATTAGTGTTTTAGGAGTGACTCTGGATGGAGCAGAACTTTCTACCACCCCTCTTGTTGCACAAATTCACTGTGATGAAGTGACGGGGGAGTGATGGAGCACTAGCAAGTACTATAGACGGTGTAATCGAGTGATATCTCATGTGCTATGCAACATGAGCCAGAGCACACCCAAATATATATTAATTACATTGAGAGATATGTCTAGCAGAGGGAAGTATTGTTTCCTGGAGAAAAATGTTGTGGAAAGGCAAGGGTTTATGAGGGCTCCTGGGCCCAGCTTCAGACAAACTAAATCACAGTGTCAGTCAATATAAACAGAGGGTCCCTGTGGAAAAAGAGGACAAGAAGAACTTCATTAGACAAAAAGCAATGTCATGATTTAGGTCATTTACTCTGAAGTAGAGATTCATAGGTACTACCTTCAGTTATGAGAGATGCCAATGTTTTAAAGGTTGGTGGTTAGCTCAGACGTGAACATGATTAGGGGTGGTCTGAGCCTTTTTGCATTTTCAAGCAAGAATTCTTTGTGCATTATATTTCCAAATGTTAGGCAATTAGTAATTATCTTGGGATAAGCTGCTAGTAATCAGTACTCTGTTTTCATAACTGATTCCGCTAGAAGAGAAGATTACTATGCTTACTATGTGGGTCAGGGTCAAATTTTGTCAACATGACACAAGTCAGAGTCATTTGGGAAAAAATCTTCAACCTAGAAAGCATCTCCATCAGATTTTTCTACAGGCAAATGACTAAGTTGATTTTGTTCATGTTTATCACATCAATAGAACAGTAACAGAGACACTTAACAACTCCATGACTACTACCAGCACCAAAGGATAAAGATACTCTTAGACTTTCTTATCCATATTACTTCTAAGAGGACAGGTGATTAAATTAAGATACAAAAAAATTAGGGCAAAATTTGGGATGCAACACAGATCTAAGGCTGGACAGTGCATGGCAAGTCTATGATAGAAAGTGTTTTCAGTTCTGGTGAGAACTTGAAATAATGATAATAATACAAGCAGCAGAGGCAGAGAACACTTAATTCAAGACCATTATTGTTATTTCTATGAAAATTGCCTCAGGCCCTCAAAGAAAATCACACACAAGTGATTGGTGTGGATAATTTCTTATATCTTGGTAATAAAGTATAATTCATGTTGTTTATCTAATAAAACATATCTAATAAGCTCCCTGTCTCCCATTTATTTATTTTCTACTTGGTGGGATTGACATTGATTAACAAGTGATTAATATTCTATTATTAAAGTTATTTGAAGAGTAGCATAGGCTTACAAAATATGTTTTCTTGCATTTTATCTTTCTATTTCATGTAAAAGTACTGGCAACATTCTTAGTGATACATGGTGACTATCAGAAAGAAAAAATGAATTAATGAATTAACTAATGAATAAAAAAAAGAAAGAAAGAAAGAAGGAAGGAAACTGGGGGTGGCTTATAAACCAGAGAAATATATTTTCCACTGCTTTGCAATTTGCTGTCTTGGAATAGGATTTCAGTTAGGCATGATCTGGCTCAGGCTAAGGCTGTATTTGAGGTTACAAAATACTCACTTCTTATATTCTCAAACATAGGGGAAGACCTTTTTACCGTCTACAGTGTGTTTTATGAGGATAGACATCATGTTCATGCAAACTTCTGCTTTATTAACTATTTTCTAAAATCACCATCTCCTACTACCATAAACACCGAGGTTCAATGTTTCCACATGGATTCAGACAGAGGAAAGGATTTTGGCACATGACAATGACAATGTTTTGAACATTTCTGTATGCAAAATATTTTGCTTCCTGAATGATAACATTATTTTTCTTAGGCCTTGCAAAGTTTATTCTTTTTAAAATAGTGTTAGCATGGGCTGGAGAGATGGCTCAGAGGTTAACAGCACTGACTGTTCTTCCAGAGCTCCTGAGTTTAATTCCCAGCAAACACATGGCGGCTCACAGCCATCTGTAATGAGATCTGGTGCCCTCTTCTGGCCAGTAAGCATACAGACAGACAGAACTCTGTATACATAATAAACAAACAAATAAAATAGTTTTAGCATGTATAGGAAAACTCAGACAAAGAGACACTTATAACATTGACTTTCCCCATTTCCAGTGCAGCAGGCAGTAATAAGAAAAACACAAAATGAAAATATGCCTTTGCCTTTTCTTTGCTCTGAGCAGGTTTGGAATGAGCTAATCATTAAGCCATCTTTGTAATTGCCTGGACCTGTGTAAGGGGGGTGAGTGCCTGCTAATAAATATCTATGCAATTGAATTATGCAGATGTGACTGATTTCTACAAAGTTTTAAACTTTCTATTTTTAAAAGACTAAAAAATGAGAAGGAAGCAAAACGTGGCTACATTTTTTCCGTCTCTGTAGGTATGAGCAAATCTATACCTTGACAGATGGGCAAGATTTGTCTGTGCTTTTAAAGAAGGCACTTGGTAGTGTGACTTTACATCATGCAAATAACTAATCTTGACAGTTTCCCAAATTTCCTTCTTTTGAATCTATTATGACATTGCCAAAGGAGGCCGGATTCTTTGTCCAGATAGGGAAAGTTCACTACCGTTGGTTTAAATTACATTAAAATAGTCTTATTTTTATCTGAAAACTAATGCTCAAAAAATTTTCATAATTTTTATTTTAAATTCAAAGTTAGTTTAAAAAAGCACTTAAATCTTATTGTACCTTGGTTAATATATAAGAATAATTCTCAAATGTTGAGGGTTTTTTCTTTCTTTCAATTTTGCTAATCTTTTTGGTCTTTAGCATATATGGTTAATATTTGCAGTATAATGCTTTCATGTTTGTTCAATTGAAATAAGGAACCTTCACTATAAAACTGCAGATTTATTATAGGTACCAATTTATTTTATCAAATAAATCAAGATTTTTATCTGAGTGAAACAGAATAGTTTCTTTTGAGCAGAAGTGATTTTATTTTCCTGACATTTATTCACTTCAGTATTTAAACCAGGATTTAGATTGTAGTCCTCTCAGAATATGTTAATTGTTCCAAGATATTAATTGTGATAAGTTCTAAGGCATTTCTCAAGCTGTATAATATTTCTAAATTCCTCGTAGGACCCAAGTGGAAGGTCCTCTTTGAGCCAACACAGTGCTAATATACGACAGGCAGGACATTTTGTGGACATTTTAAGATATCAGCAACTGTTGAACATGAAAGAAGCAAGTTTGTTTCTGTAGAGAAGCCATTAAGAGTTCTGAAGTAGAGTCAACTGAGGAGCGCTGAGAGTGGCAGAAGTGCTCTTCCCCAGGGGAGAGCACAGCGATTAATTTCTACTACCAAATAGTCTGAACCATAAATGTGAGTGACGTTATACAGACTAAGCAGGTTGTACTTGTGTATTCAGGAGGATATGTGTTTGTAAACACACATATATACATACATATGTGCATATATAACATAGAAATACACACATACAAACACACACACACATAATGAAAAAGGAGGCCATAGATTTAAAATAGAGAGGGTGTGGAGGGAGAAAAGGGATGTCATTTAGTAATCATTAATCTTTAAAAAAATGAAGCAATTTTTAAAAGTTCTTTCTTTCCCAGAATAGTTGATTTCTAGGAAAAAAATTAAAAGTCACTCCATAACTTTACACATAGAATAACCTAACAAAAATTTGATTTAATCTGTTGGCTATGCTGTTCTCTGAATGACAGTACCTTCATTATATCTTGTAAGAATAAAAAGTCACAAAATTGCTGTCTTCTTTATAATATGTGGAAAATATTGTTACAAAGTGTTGCACTTTGAACTTTTTCATATTGCACACTAAAGAATTTTGAAACTTAAATCATGGAATGTGGACTTGTAGAACTAGATTCTAATGTTTTTTATTAAACATAGATGCAATTAAAAAATACAATGAGAAAGCTTGCATTATTACCAGGGGCATATCTTTAAAGCAGATGCAAACAGAGAATCAAATATGGAATGTCAGAGATGAATGAGGATCAGCTTTTAGGCAAAGATGTCCCGTAATTTACTACAGTTGTATGATCCATTACATAGCAGTAGGATGTCTGCCATTGTCACAGTTGCTCTGTAACTATATTCTTTTTGTTGATGTTCCTTGACAGTTTCTTCAAGTAGCTCTTGTTTTCTCACTACTTAATAGCTGCAAGAGTGAGTCCAACACTATCCCTGTCCTGGTCTTTTACCATCTCATCCTTTCACTTTAGAAAATGAATACGTTTGTTTCATCATCTATTTAATATGCATGGAGAATGCTAATGACTCACTTTTACTGGTTGACTATGTCATCTTAATTACAAGTCAGGAGAACTTTTTCTAAAACTGTATGGAAACTGAATAGTAATTCAGCAGTGGGATTATCTATTCTTCAGGTAGCTAGAAAAGTAAAAAATTATGCCTATTTTACTGTTTCAAGGCTAAATTAACACATAACTCAGAATCATAAGCATATGTGGCTACACACATATTTTCTTTTATATCAGGTGTCTTAGTGGTTACTTCTGAAACACAAATTTATAGTTTGCATAATTTTTTATATCCTAAGGGAAACTTAGGAAAACACTTATATTTGTTTAAAATATCCCTTCTCAGTTTGCAAAGTAATCCCAGTTCGTTCTCCCTCCTATCCTCCCACCTTTCATGCACCGGAACCCCTATCCAGTCCCTAGAGAGCGTAAAGCTTCCCATGGGGAGTCAGCAAAGTATCGCATATCGGTTGAGGAAGGACCAAGGCCCTCCCCTCTGTATCAAGGCCCAGCGACCTGCTTGAAATTGCTTTTTGGCGTCCAAGATAAACCTGGTCCCTCTGCTGGAGGCCCCACAGACTGCTCCAGCCATACAGCTGTCACCCACATTCGGAGCACCTAGTTTGGGCCTGTGCAGGTCCCCAGCTGTCTGTAAGCTCCCACTAGTTTAAGTCAGTTGTTTCTGTGGGTATCCCCATCATGGCCTTGACCCCTTGACTCATATTATCACTCCTCCCTCTCTTCTACTGGACTCTTGGAACTCGGGCCAGCGCTTAACTGTGAACCTCTGCATCTGCTTAATCTCGTCAGTTGCTGGAATTAAGTAAGGTTCTATGATGGCAATTAAGGTAGTCATCAATGCTTATGGTTTTAAATGTGTTTTATCTTAGGATACATATTTTTTTCTAATGTACTGCTTTTATACTTCGTAGTTTACAAAATTGCTCACTAATATTTTTTTTCTGAATGTTTGGTTAGGTATGTTTTTAATATATAACCTACGATATAGGCAGTCATCTTCCAATAATATCATTTTTGTTCAGTTTATTCATGTGTTAATGTTGTTCTGTTTTAATCAAGCAAAATGCACATATAGTAAACTAGATATTTGACTAATTTAATGAGAAGAATTACAATAAGTGCAAGGTATATAGTTGTTTGCTTATCTGCCTTTATTTTCTGAAGTGCTGAATATCACTAACACACTTACCATTGATTTTAGTGAGCCTCGCAGGTTGCAGCTTTGTCCACCAGCACATGGCCCTGGAAGGGAGCCAAGCCAACAGCAGTGAAGTTATGCTTGCTCCAGTGCAGCTCCATTGGACTGCACAAGTGTAGAAAATGGATGATAGCAGGACACATGGCCAGCTGTTGGATGATGAGCTGATGTGAGAAGATTTAAATAAGGCAAGCTGAAGGAACGTGCTGAAGACATATTAAATAACAATTTCATGTAAATGAAGCCTGCAAAATATCAGGGGAAAGACCAAAGTGGTGTGGAGTAATCAGAGCAGCAAAGGTGTGCAGCCAGGTGAAGCAGCCGCTCTTCATACTATGACAGATTTTGTAAGGAGCAGCTACTCTTCCAATCGAAGGACACTGTTCAGCTGCTTTCTTCGAGTAAGCATGGCTGCATTCTGTACTTTGCACTCGTTGTATTTTAAAGCCTACTTTATACAAAAGAGTCCCAGACAGTATCTGTTTCTGATTATGCAGGCTTTTGATCCCGAATGTTCTGGCATAGTCACTAATAACTTGCATTACAATTCATATGTGTTAAAATATATGCTCTAATTATGTATTGCTGAATGAGTATATTAAAAAATATATAACTGGGAGAGTATATGATTTTAGTTTTCTGGAAGGCTATTTCCTCTGTGAGTGGTAGCGATAGTGAGTGGATATAGTGGAAAACAACAAGAGCAGTCTGACAAGTCACCCCACCAAGAGGAAAAATGCGTTTTGCCCTGGGCAAGTTCCTAATGTCTCCAGTTACTACCTCTGTGTGCACCTCCACTCATAGAGAGACTTGGAACACACTGTTCAGGAAACATTTAGCATAGTGCCTAGGCAGGTCCTGACTACTCAGAGATACTTGCCTTTTTTGTTTTCTGAAGGTTCTAGATAAAACTGATGTTAATTGAGTAGTTTTCAGGCACAATTCACACACCTAAGCACTATGAGGAACTTATGGAAAATGCAATGTGGTTTTAAATTCATTGTTAAGCATATTTCTTACTCAGAAAAATGAGAAATGGAGTGGAACGCTTAAAATTGAATAAAATTCCGTTATGAATTGTTTTGGAGGGTGGGTCACACTTGAAGTCTTTAAAGAGCTTGCATGGTCCAATTTTATATGTCCGGAGGTCAGAATAACTTGTGAAAATAAGTTCATCTATACGAATTATGAGATAAATAATGAGCATGCAAAAATTAATTTCTCCTGTACTGATTTACTTACCAAAATATGTGATTTAACTCTAATAAATTTGGTAGAAATCATATTGTTTGTGTAATAAGAAAATTGTTTTGTTAAAAAATAAGCATCATTAGAGGAACTTACATTTATTTTTAATTGTGCATCTGAAGGATAGTCCCCTGTAAATAGCTGAATAAATACTTTTTCTTTTTCTAAGATACATGGAGTTTCATAAAAATTATTTTTCAATTTCAGAAAATTTCATGCTTGATCTAATTTTTAAAAACTCTTCATTTTTATTATTCACAACTTGTCTCCTTAATCTACTCAGTTTTAGGTGTTTCTACACAACTACTGATTTTTTTAATGGCTAAGTTCATAAATAAGTAAAATTGAAATTTAAAGCATGATTCTAGTAAATTGAAAAAAAACAGTGATTTTACAGGTGAAAAATGCCTTTTTTCAGGTAGATTGTGATTCAACTACATGCAGCCTGACAACTTCTACCAGATGTTTAGAAACAGTAATTTAATCATTTGAGTTAAACAATTTGCTTTAAATGTTATTTCGGGTCATCTCTGTGCAAATTTCAATTTTTAAGTCTTATGTTTTCAACATCATGGTTTTTAAATACACAATTTATACCGTCATTAACAGGGACTCTGATGGCCTCAGCTAGATAGAAAAATGAAGGACTGTAATTGAAAATGCCCGTTATCTGTAGAATAGCAACATATATAAAATCGTAGAGTATAAGATTTCAAGTAAATGTGATAATTGGAAGAAATAGCTAGTTACTAAATGAGCTTTCCTACAATTCCCACTAATATGACTAAACTATTGAAATACATTTAGTGACTTTGCCATATGTGATTCATTAGTAATAGTTTCCCATAGTTTGACTGACCTCACAGTGAAAATTTTTTGAATTTTTATGTGTTTCATATTTTCTTTTTTGTTTATTTATTTTTATTAAAAACTTCCACCTCCTCCCCTCCTCCCCCTCCCCCTCCCTCTTCAGTCCAAAGAGCAGTCAGGGTTCCCTGCCCT
>LOEQ01003830.1:75943-122311 GCA_001685075.1 Bramus lutescens
GGTGTTTTTGATTTTAACCATTCTGACAGGTGTAAGATGGTATCTCAAAGTTGTATTGATTTACATTTCCCTGATCGATAAGGAGGCTGAGCATTACCTTAAGTGTCTTTTGGCCATTTGATCTTCTGTTGAGAATTCTCTGTTCAGTTCAGTACCCCATTTTTTAATTGATGAAATATTCAAAAATAAATAAATCTTTCTTCAGCTTCAGCCCTACATGTCTAGTTTTAATATTAACATCTATTTTTAATACTTATTTCTAAAATTTGTGAGGGTGTGAGAATATTACTGGTAATCTTAATATTCTAAAAATGTTCTTTCTGTATTAGAGGAGAATTTTCTTTTCTGCATTTTCTTTCTTCATTCTTTTTCTGGAATTTAAGAATAAAAAAGGTATTTATCATTATGATTGCAAAAGTTTCCTTTTAGTTGATTTCTTTCTAATGGTTCAATTTTGTCAGTGCAAGAATGGATAATTTTAAAAAGAGAAGTGTCTAGCTTTTCAAAGAGTTTAGTAGATGTGACTTGCATCTTACATAATCCTAGCTACTGTCCTGTAAATTAAAATGAAAATCAAGCAATGTGAGGATGTGCTTTAAATTTTTGACTGTTATTTACATAGGTAACACTACTTCTACTGTGACTACAGACATGGCTCAGTGGTTAACAGTGTGTAATAGAGAGAATTGAACACACCCATTAAAAAAAGAAATATGGACAACTAACAACTTCTGGAAAATTGATATTAATCTATCCTAAGAATTTGTCCCCTAATTGACTACATAATGCCAACTGGGCAGCTAAACAGATTCAGCAGATTGTCTGTGTGTGTGTGTGTGTGTGTGTGTGTGTGTGTTTGAAGTCATTGCTGCTGGCTGCACAGAAGTCAAGAGTCTATCATGGCCTGGCAGCTTTCAGCATTTTCCCAAAGCTTCACAACATAGTTACTCCCTCCTTCTCCCGTGAAATTTCCTACTCTCTACCTGCCCTTATCTGGAAAATGTCACTGGATGGAGAGAACTCACCTTATCTAGAAGTTGTTTCTAAACCAGATGCCTAATTCATCTTTAGCTTGACCTTGACATAGATTCCTGCCAGAAGTCCCCCTTGCTGCACACATGACAAATAATACTTATGCTAGGAACCTTGTGATAGGACCTTGTCACTTTATGCAAATTAGGGTTTGTCCCCAGTGTCACCAATCCTATATATTCTTTTTAATCTGAGGTGATTCACCGAAGTCTGTCGCATGAAGAGCTCTTTTTTGTACCCACCACCATCCAAACAGTTCCGTGCTTCTGTACCTTCCACCCTTGTGATCCAGTGCAGACAACAATCCCTGCAAACAGAGCCTTGTGTGTGTGTGTGTGTGTGTGTGTGTGTGTGTAAGAGAGAGTGAAAGGCAGAAACTGAGAGAGAATAATAAACAGAGGCCACGAGTAAGAAATGGTACAGAATATACAAAACTGGATATGGAAAAGCTTGTAGGGAGACTATGGAAATACTATAATTTCATTAAAAATAATTCCAAAAAAAAAGAGTTGTGTATATCATTATGACATCCTGTAACCAGTGCTCTGGGAGANTGTGTGTGTGTGTGTGTGTGTGTAAGAGAGAGTGAAAGGCAGAAACTGAGAGAGAATAATAAACAGAGGCCACGAGTAAGAAATGGTACAGAATATACAAAACTGGATATGGAAAAGCTTGTAGGGAGACTATGGAAATACTATAATTTCATTAAAAATAATTCCAAAAAAAAAGAGTTGTGTATATCATTATGACATCCTGTAACCAGTGCTCTGGGAGATTCAGCGCTCTTTGAATATGCATCGCTAGTTCACTCACAACACATACACACATAAGCACACTCACATAATTTCTAAAATGAAAATCAAATCTTAAAACACACCCACTACCACATTTCAGGCATTTCTTGGGGACATACACTCATTTATCCTTTGGAATTTTTTTTTTTTACATTTTACCTTGTCTACCTAAATATAAATATCTGAGTATTTAACTTGCTGCCTCTCAAGTATTTTATATTTTTTTGGTATTAACCATCTCTCAAGAATGAAAAGGTTTCTAAAATAAAGTATCAATATAAACTGACATTTATATTTGTTTCAGTTAATTCAGAGGTCCAAGACATCTTTCTGAGTATTATTATACAAAGATGTTAAAAAAGTTTGTAGGAAGAACATTCACAATTACATTGAATACTACTGAAACATACAGATTTACATATTTAGCAATAAGATTTTGTTAATCTATACTTTAGGAGATAAATATACCCTGTGAAAATAGTTTGGTGCAAAGTAATTCTTTTAATTGGAAAATACTGTTTAATACTTTAAAACTGAGTTTTTGTAATTCCTGTTTTATCTCATAATACATGATTTTTTTTCAGATTTTCCTTTAATTCCCTTAGTCTCTCGACTTTAATCAGTTTGGAGGTTTTGTCTTGTTTGTAGTTCCATTGTATAAAGTCTGAATAATGAGCAATTACCCACAATTTTATCCAGCTATGACTAATTTCCTGCGTTCTTGAAAACTATAGTTTTCAAGAATTTACTTGAAAGTTTCACATTATTTAATAAATAATAAGAAATTGATGAATCAACATTAATTTAACTATATTTATTGACACTATGTGAATATACCTTGTTTGTACAAATAAAGCTCCCCAGAAGATCAGAGGGCACTAGCTAACCATAGAGTTCTGGAGGTATGCACAGAAAAAAAGGAAGTGTGTGGCTGGGAAGAGAGAGGAGCAATAAGGTGGGAGGAGACAGGAGCTCAGTCCCTTTTTGGTTGGAAACTTGAGTAGGTAAGATGACTGTGATTTGCTCCTTTCTCCCTCTGATCTCTCACCATTTTCTCTATATCTGACTCTAGGTTTTTATCATCAAGTCCTAGTAGAACTCATGGTACAACACACTATAGTGTGTAATGGCTAATGTTTGGGGCACAGGAAAGAAGAAGTTGAGAATTTCAAATATAGTAAACAGTCTCTTTGTTTATAAATATACCAATGATGATTGAACTCACAAGAAACATAATAAAAGACAAATCATAATTTATGTAATACGATCAAAAGTTCGAATTGCATTAAAATCAAAACAAGAAGAAGAGATATTTGGAAAATAAGTAGACAATGCCATGCATTGTAGTAAGCATTCCTGAGAATTGTCTATTTAAATTCAAAGTAAAAGAAGCAGAGCGTTACCCTGTGCACCCCTTTTAACTAGACTATCCCAGGCATAGGAAACTTCTGGAATAGAGAAGCAGAATCAGAAGTGTTCCTAGAATAAAAATAGGACCTAAGTTCTTTTGTAAGTAGGAGGGGCAGACAAGAAGACAGATGAAACAAGGACAATCATTTTTTTTCAAAGATGTTTAACAGATTTTTAGTGTTTTGAGCCAGAAAAATAGAAGCAGAGGACTTAGAAAAAGTTTGTGTAATAATCTATACCAATTTATAAGACAAATCACTATGAAGTCTTCATTAATTAAAGACACATGCATGCATACTACACAAGGACTAGGTAGACGAAGAGGTTAACAAGGCTAAGGTGAGAAGTGTTTAGATTCAATATCTGTTAGAGCCATACCATCACTGACAGAAATTTAAATTAGTGGGCTTATAAGAGAAGGAAAACTAGAAATATTTAAGGATTTATGGTTTCGAACATTTATGGTCAACAAACACACTTTATCTTAACAGAAATAGAGATCAACGAATAAAGAATGAGGGATTCAAATGAGGGAACCAGCAGAGTGGACATCCTATCTTTGAATGTCTGAAATGAGATGCAAATGCCATTGCCCTGCCAACTCTTTTTGTAGCGTATCTTGGTTTATTTTTGTTACAAAGCATTGTTAATGCTATTTACAGATTTTTTTATAAATACCCCTAATTTGACTGCTTGTTCTTGTGCAATTGTAAAAAGAGGTTTTATACACTTTTGTTATTATTTTGAAAATTTACAGTCTACAGTACTAATTAATATGTATGTGTCATTTTTAACTAAAAATAGTTATTCTACTTAAATATCTGTTTCTCTGCTTCTGCCCCCATTGCTTACTCTACTCTGAATCTTTTTTCTTGTTTTAGAATTTTTCTATGTGCCTTTCAAACTCTGGACACATTTCTTAATATCATTCCTGCCACATTGCATCTCAAATGATAACATTTATTTTAATTTTCTTTTATGTCTCTTCCTTATTTAAATTTTCCCAGAAAAGTTGAAGTGTGTTTGAACAAGATTTCAACAAATTCTTCTTTAATTTTGATGTGATACTGTTAGAGAAAATTTCCCTTTCTTACTTTAATTTTTTTAAATAATAAGCTAAATTTGGTTTAATAAAGAAGTTATGTTTGAAATTAGGTAGAGTGTCCCACAGATATAATTCCATCATTTCTGAGTATTGGGAAGAAAATTTGCTTTGTGTTCCTATTCAGCTTAAGTTGCATATTAACAAAGAAAGTTTTGAATATCACTGATTTTTCTTTGGTTCTTAATTTGTATTGCTTTAATACAATCCTTCTTCCTCTGAGCCTTCTATTTATTTTCTGTTTTTTTTAATTAAGGTTACTATTACTGTGATGAATCACCATGATGGAATTATTATATCATGAGTCACCGTGCACTGGGGAAGTCAAGGTTGGAATGCACACTGAGCCAGAAATCGGAGCGTGGAAATGATCCAGGGACCATCGAGAAATGTTGCTTATGCACTAATTTCTTCCTCCTGGCACTGTTAATAAGGCTAAGAACTTGCAATTAAATAGGTCACTAGATAGTGCCCTAGGTGAAAACCAATTACTCTTATTCTGCTCAATAAAATGACTCTTGATGGAATAATTATATACCATAAATAAGTGCATCTTTCAACCATATTAGATAAGCTTTTCTTTCAGTAGATTGCAGTTAGGACATATAAAAGCAGGACAATGTGCAAAGAGTTATTGACTTTGGAGTCATCAAAGTTAATTTGATGTATATATGATACTCCTTCAGTCAAAGATCAGAGATACAGCACAAGGTTAGTTGAAAGACTGTAAGAGCAAGGACTGTTGAATTCAATAAAACAGCATTCTTCAGACACAATGAAACAGATAGATGCACATATAAACTCACAAAGACTGTGACAGCCACATACAATTATATAAACTCAAGTCAGACATAATCCCAGTATGGCACAAAGCTTCCTTCCTAGCCAAGAAGCCATGCAAAATTGATAAGTGTAAGACAGGGAAAATTAGTTCTCTCAATTGAGCTATATTAGGTTTATCAACTATACTCCAGGGCAGATCACATTATCAGGAGTAGCTGACCAATAGTAGTCAGACTGTACTAACTTGTTTGCGTTTGTGTACTTTTTTTTTGCTGTTGATGGTGATGGTGATGTTGTCTATTTGTATGTCTTAGATAGATAATAAATATGAAATTAGGAGTGTTGGAATATAGGGGAGGATCTAAGAACACTGAGATGAGAAAATGTATGATCAAAATACATTGTTGAAAATTCTCAACAAAAAAAATCACAAAGCAAGCAAATCCCTTAGTACTGTGGTAAAAGAAAAAAAATTTTAAAATAATGTTCTTTTCCTCATAGTTTTATACATTTCTCATATAATTGTTCTAACTTAAAATTACTATCAAAAATTTATTAATTATTGCATACAACATACCAGTGTTCTTCTGCAACACTTTTCTAAATCCATCGTTTTATCACAAAATGGACAATCACTGTGTTCATTTTAATTTTATTCATGAAAATGCGTATTTTATTCATTTCAAAAGAAAATTTCACATTTATTTTTTGTGCTTAAGTTTTTGTGAAAACATTGTATTGCACTCCTTTTAACTGAGTGATGTATACTAGCACCCAATATTATTCTTACAAGTTAAATTTACAAATGGGTACAATTATTTTACCTGGATTCTTCATACACTGCAAGAAACAGGAAATTATCTATAATTGTGGCACAACTTTAATTCTTTACAAATTTTCTCTTTTTGAATTTTTAAGAATTCTTTTAATAACTACTAAATGCATATGATAAATAGTGATATAAGTAATATGATAATTATATTATGTAGTTTAAATTACTTTTATTTCTATATAATAATACAATTGTCTATTTATGACATATGAAAATTTCAGATCCATTAACAGAATGATGATTAAGACAAATGAAGTAGAATTTCCATCTATAACATTTGTTATCTCTCCTAGTGAAAGTTGATGTTTCACATTGCTGTAATTTACCTTTTTATAGGATATCAACTTAGTCCTCCAGTGAGTAATACCCATTTTTAGAGAGGTTTTATTTCTTCTAATTCTTTTCCTGAATAAATGACTTTCAGTAATCAATGTTATCTTTCAGATTTTTAGTATGAATGCCTATCATTGTATCACTTTAGGTAACAGCAAGTCTGCATATTTATAACTATAATAAAATTACCCTTTACTCTTTATGTCTGAAATTATATGCAAGATAGACTCCACATGAGATAACATAATAAAATCAAAATTTCTGTGACCGAAGACTTTCTAACAGCCCACTTCTATTCAGTTGTTGACAACTGTGCATGCTACTCATTTTCAATGCAATCAGCAGTCAATCTTTTTTGCTATTTATTCCTACTATGAGACACTAATTAAATTCCCCTTTACCTGATTCTTTTCATATACCACATGAGTAGCAGGTAAAGTCAATTTGTGAGCTTATTGTCCTTGACATACAGTAGAAGTGTTTCCAGCTGGAACTGATTATGTTTAATCTTCTTTGTTACCCAGGTAAAAAAAAAAATATCCAAAATGATAACAATAAATAATTGCAGTCCTAACTTTATTTGAATTCATTCTACTACTGTTATGGAACAATGCATATAAATAACAAAGGCTCTATCATTGTCCAAAGACTGTTCCCCCAGCTGTAATTATTTTCTTCCACGGTACATGGTCCCTCACAAGCAGGTAATAGATAAAATTTTTAAATGTGTGAAAGTGATTTGAGTGACTCGTGATGAAGTAAATTAGAGACTAGGGAGTTCAAGAATTTCTCTGAGTGCAAAACAATACTGCTGACATTTTGAAAGGTTTGATTGCTGGGATAGTGAAAAGAATCTGGGCTTTTTCTTATAATAGACCATACAAATATAACTTTTATAATCTTGGTATAATAAAGACCATATATTTTACACTGGCAAAATATGATTTACAAACATGATTAGTTCTTAGTATCTTCATTTTTGATCATGTGCTCAAGGATATATGTCATATATATTTTACTAAAACAATTATAATCCTATTACTTATAGAATATACAAATCTCAGCACAACTTACTGCTGTGGGAATATGATTTTACACCCTGTCACTTATATTGTTTTATTTTCATGAAACGCTGATTGACCAGTAGCCAAGCAGGAAGCATAGGAGGTATGAACAAGCATGAAGTAGAGGCAGGGTGATGAGAACAGAAGAATTCTGAAAAGGAAAGAATCAGTCTGCGGTCATCACCCAGACACAGAGGAAGCAAGATACGGCCTCACTGATAAAAGGGATCAAGCCACATGAATAACATAGACAAAAATAATGGGATGATTTAAGATGTAAGAATTAGTTAATAAGATGCCTGAACTAGTAGGCCAACCACTTTATGATTAATGTAGACCTCTGTGTGTTTCTTTTGGACTGAATGGCTATGGGACTGGGTGAGACGGAAACCTCTGTCAACAACTTATAGATTCATAAATAGAGCTTATATAATTTTATGCACATTTAAAGATCTGAATAGAATACTATTTTAAATGATAATGTGTATAATAGTATTGTTATTATTACATGTATACATATATACATACACACATGTGTCTGTCTGTCTGTCTGTTTGTATGTCTCTCTATGGAAATAGAGAAATAAATGCTGTAGATTAAGTATTTCAGTAAAGGGAGGTGGGTCCTTGCAGCTGAAGTTAGATGTGAATATTAGTTGCCTAATGTGGGTGCTAGCAATCAAACTCAGGGACTCTGCAAGATAAGTTAGTGTAATAAACACTGAACCATGTTTCCAGACCACTGGCCTCCATTACCTCATTATTTATAAGGAAAAATTAAATATCAACTAATCCAAAAATGAAGGTAGTGTTTCAGAAAAGTACCAAATATCTCACAATACACTTTCTCTTATAAAGATGAAATAGAGCATATTGCTCTGTAGAAACTCATTTTTGCTTGGGAAGTTTAATTATAGAAAGGCAAAATAACCTTAAGTAACCAGGTGAAATTATCATGAAATATATCTATTAACAATAAAAAATTCAATAAAACTGTTTTGACATGTAGCTTTTACTGAATATTAAACACCCCATAGAAAATATATTGTTTGTAGAAAGTAAAACAACTAATCTTCAATTACAATAGGTTAATAAAGTTTAAAATATTTTTATCACAAAATATTCATCTTATTTAAATTTAAGCATTATAAGTTGATGTACAGTTTATTTCATTGTGCAATAACTGATTCTATGAAAGGAACTGGAGACTCAGAGTCCTATAATAGACCCAAACATTACTTGGAAAAAGTAATAAAATGATTCCTAATAATATTCTGTTGTACTTATAGATCAGTGTCTCTCCCAATCATAATCAGTAAAGTTTATTCAAGCCACTGATATGAACAGAAGTAAACATTAGGTGGAGCTCAGGAAACCCCACAAAAGAGGGAGAGACAAATTTGTTGGAGGCAAATGGATGGAAGATGTGAGGGGAATATGGTACGCTGAATCAACTAAGCAGGGCTCACAGAGGCTCAGAGACTGGATGGGCAATTGCAGGGCCTGTATGAGTCTGGCCTAGGCCCTCTCTCTATATATTATAGTCGTATAGTTAGGTGTCTTGTATGGCTCCTATAAAAGAGAGTAGGATATCTCTGATTCTTTTGCCTGCTCCTGGGACCTTTTTTATCCTACTTGGTTGCCTTATTCATCCTTTATAAGAGTGTTTGTGCCTAGTAGTACTATAACTTTTTATTCTGTGTTTGGTTGGTACCCCTGGGTGGCCTGCTCTTCTCTGAAAGGAAATAGAGAATAGGTGGATCGTGAGAGCTGGGGAGGGGATTAAAAGGATAGGAGAGGGGAAACTGTGATTGGGATGTATTGTATGTGAGAATACAATAAATAAACAAAATATCAAAATGTTAAATGCGCATGACAAGACATCCATACTATATGTGTTAATTATGTTGTGGTTGTTAATAGAAGAAAAAGATGCATTGAAAGGAAGGACTGAGATTGACAACCTGCCCCTAAAACTTGTCCTGACCACACATTTTAAAACCATTTTCAGAAACAAAGTTTCTGTAAAATAAAATAAATGCTGAACCCATTTTGTTTGTAAGCAAAATATTAAGTTTCTCAGCGGTTAAAGTGTGGTGCGTTCAGAGAGTAGAGTTGATGTTTTGAGTCTAATAAGTCTGCTGGAAGGTACAGGTGCACTGTTTATCCTAGCAACTACTTTCATTCTTAAGTATTTAGTTTGACTTCACCTGGGATTAATTAATCACCTACATTACACTTTCTATAGTCATTAATTATTCCATGATGTTAACTTTCAAGATGTGTGCAGATATTCAGGAAATAATGTACTACAATTTTAATATCCCACTTCTTTTTCTATTACATCAGCACAGATTTCTCTGTCTCAACATTTATCTCTCGGATAGAAATTTTGGCAGGGTATACAATCAATAGTGATGAGGCACATATTTAGTGCTAGAATAAGAAGAGAGTATAAAAAATATTCTCAGATTTGTTTGTGATTTCATTAATAGCTTATTAAGTACTACTTACAATTGAATTTTTCACCACTTCCCAAAACAGAAATAAATTCTTCATTTATCTTCTCTGAAATCAAGGTTACATGAAATTGATAGTAGGCAGGTGGACAGGATTTGAGGAAAAGAAAAATAAATGATGAAAATGTATTGTATAAAATTAAAAAATATTTAAAATAATTAAATGAAGCAACATTGTAGGGAAAGGGTTTTTAGAATTTTAAAAATATTTCCAAATTGTACATTAGTATCTGTTGACAAATATTTTCATTGGATTATGCAATTTTTAACTTTAAGACAATATCATTAATTTTGATACTTTAAATATATGTAGCAATCACAATGTTCATTTTACTGATCAAATATATTATATTGTAAATATTAGTTTATATATACAACACACATGTCTTTCCTTGAAATCTTGTTTAATTCAATAGAAGATTCAATACTCAGATATAGCTGAAACTAAAATCCCATGCTTATAAAAGATCTGATTCTTCAACAAGTGTGTGAATTTATTAGATGTTCTGAAATAATTGACTTTTCTTTTCTGTAACTGTTACTTTTTGTTCAGGTCTCTCTCAGCATTTCTGTGATTCCCATGCCAAGAAAGCTGCCTGCTTTCAGATCCCCATGTCAGATCTCCAGCCCTCAGTGACCTCTAGCTCTCCAACTTAGTTCAATTTTTATCTGAGCTCTTCTTTATTCCCAGACCTTCAATTCTTTGTCCCTATGTGGAACAAACATTGGGTACCCATATATGACCACCCTCACCAAGAAATTCATAACTTCAAATCAAGAAACATACCTCCAGAGACTTCCTGTACCTATCAAGTTTGAGTAGACAAGTTAATAAAAAAATATACAAATTCTAAATACCAGCATATTTATCTGGGTATTAAAGTTTAGTTTTTTCTTCTGCCAATTTCCCAAGGAAAAATGTGGATTCAACTTTTAAAATCATCTTTCTATGTTGTAAAATTCTTTCTGTAAATATTGTTTCTAACTTTCTATGTCCATTTCCTTTTATGTTTCAAGACTTTTATGCATATTTTGTGACACACATTACATAAAATGTTCCTTCTCCTAATAGTCTTTGGATTGCAATAGAGATGACAACCATATATAAAAGAATTAATATCAGGAAATAAAATCTTCTTTGGCTTTCTCTGAACTAACACTATGACTATTTACAAAGCCTTGCAAGAAGGCTACCTGGTCTATAGAATTTAATGATATTCTCAATTTATTGTATCATTTTTAGTAAAAATACAACAATCTTTTAGTTTAATGCTTATTATATAGTTGCACCAAATGTAACAGAATTTGTCCTATTGCTTCAGAAATTCCTACAGCTAGTAGCCTTTAAGTTACCTGCCCATTTGGGCATGGCCTCTCATACTATATATGTCAATGTAAAGCATGCGTCCAGCGTCTCTTCAGGCCATGGGATTTGGTAGCAGTTCTTTGTTCAAGCAGAGAACAGTAATCTTTTAGTCTACCCCTAAATAAATAACCCTCTATTATACACAATTCTGAGCTAATGTGGGTTGATGCACCAAGACCCCCTTTAAGGCTCACCGTGAACACCCCCAAAATTACTTCAGCCAACAAATTCAGAAGCAGCATGAACAAAACTATGCCCATATTCCCAATTATTGTCTATAAATGTTTGTTTACATTTAAAGGGGATATTCTATAGAGATTTATATTTGTATGGATTTTGGTTTATTGATACAAATTTAAGGTCAGCTTTGTTGTATGTATATTTCTGCTCTTGATTAAGGTATTATGTTTGTGCAGCTCACTTAAAAATGTAATATATAATTAAGAAATATAGGGTAATAGATAATCATCTATAATAATTAAGCTTGTAGTCATGTTAGTTAGATTTTCTAGATATATAGAGATCTATTTTAGTCAGATAGATAATCAAGTCTTTCAAAGACTTTCAGAATATGGAACTTAAGACATTTTAAGAATTTAGGACTTTTCATTACCATGAGACACATCTGCTCCTTGAAGTACCAATTGCTTCAAGATTAAGATGGGCATTGAAGAGATTCCTTATGGAGTTTGCTAGCAATTTGGGCAAGAAACTACTCTTGCCTGGACTGCTTAAGAATAGAAAGAGTCTGACAGACATTCTGCAGGACACAGAAGAAAGTGACTGACAAACTGCCAATATAGGCGGAATTGTCTTTGAAATTTCCTGCTTCATAGAAAAGTCTGCTGGATAAAATGGGCCTGTAGGCTAAAGATGGATGCTCCAGCAATACAGAACAACTTTGGGTGACTGCCCAGGAGCAAGATGTCTCAATTAATTCTAGAGTTTTGGAATTTGCTTACAATGTACTTCCTGTTTTCTCAAGTAATATTATTTCCCTTCTTGGGTCTTCGATGAGGTTGAAGACTAGATAGTTATAGTTATTTTCCTCTCATGACTTGGCCAAGTTATTTATTATACAAGACTTAAGCTCATTAAGATAGGTTAATTATTGTAACATTTATCACATGTTTCTCACTTGATAGTTTTATGCTGGTTGTAATTCTAATTTTTATAACTGCTAATTTTCTTATTGTATATAATTTTGTTTTAGGTTTAGAACTTTTGTATTTAAACAAAAAATGGAGGTGCTGCAGGAATTACTACAGCCAGTAGTCTTTAACTGCCCAATTGTGTGTGGCATCTTATATTATATATGCCGATGTAAAGCACATGTCTGGCCTCTCTTCCAGCTGCAGTTCCCCATTCAAGCAGAATAATCTGTGAGTCTACGCCTAAATAAATAACCTTTTATTATATTCAATTCTGAACTAGTGTGGGATTTGTTTTAAGCATCCATCCACTAAATAAATAATACTATTATACTCAATTCTGAGCTAGTATGGAATTTCTTTTAAGAGTCCATCTGCATTCTTTATGTATACATCTCTAAGAAAATGAATACTCATCCTGAGTATTCTACAATTCATAAATGGGCAAACAGATATAGTTCAGTCATTTCTACATTGTTTAAATATGGGCTTGATTCTATAAATACATGTTGTATGGTAGTTTCCTATGATTCAAAACATTCCTCTCTAAAGAAACTAAAAAAAATTTAGATGCTCAGGAAGTTCAAAAAGATACAAGACTCATAAAACCCACGTGAAAATGTATAAAATGTTAAAATGTATTGGAGAAGACAGTGTCACAGGAATGATGACAATGTTTGTTTGAATGATGTGTAAGAAGCTGTCAACACAGTTAATTATTACCAGACTCAGGTGGAATTCACTGTTGCAGGTCTCTTGGACTGCTTGAAACAGCCTCATAATCCATAATAATTTCCTTTCTTATGCTCCTGTTGCAACAAAAAACTCACTTGTTAACCCAGAGCAAGTTGGAATTTTCTCTTTGTTCGTTTCTTGACATTCCAACAAACGTAAATTGATGCTTGTGTATTTCTAGGAAGTAGCACAATAATAATACCTTAATAAGACTGAAAATTTCTATAGCTGATGCTTTTTAAACAATACATAATAGATCATATTAAGTAGATTAGTGTACTTGCCTATATAGCCAACCTTGTTATGGCACAGGATTTGTCACTATATAAACTAGGTTTAAAAATAAGCTATTTTTCCATTTCTTTCTCTATTTTTTTTTTTTTTGAGATTGGGTTTCACAGTGTAGCTTTAGAGTCTGTCCTGGAACTTGCTCTGTAAACTAGGCTAGCCTCAAACTCACAGAATTTCACCTGCCTCTGCCTCCTGAGTGCTAGGATTAAAGCATATGCCACTACTACCTGGTTCTATTTTCCCATTTCTAATTTGTATTCGAGGGGAAAATTGAAAACACAAATGTTAATATATAGCATACATGCACTGTCATAATTCTGCATAGAGTATAAAATAATAGCAGTAATTTGTTAACATCTACTGCTGATTATTATAAATATGTAAGAGATTCTCTACAAAGTTCACTATGTACCCCAAAAGTTGCAACCATATATATGCATTGGCATAGGCCCCTTGCTCAGTTCCGCTTTCTGTGTGGTCACATGAAACATATATTCTTCAGGGAGGGTATATTAATGTGTACAGCAAAACAATTATAGGTACAGTATCTGAGGTGTCGGGGAGAATTAGTGATATGAAAACAAAATGCTAATAAACCATTAATAATTTTATACTGACCAGGATTATAGTGATTCCTTTTAAAAGAGGAAAATGTTAAAGAAAGAAAAAGAAAAGAGTTCTGGGTTCCGAGTGATTGATGTCAAGACAGAAACTGCTTGTGCATTTAGGTGCTGCCTGTGTGACAAATAGGTTAAAGTGAAAAACAGACAATACAGCAGACTTGGAAACCAATTGATGTTTGACAATTACTGATTTCAATATGCTCCATCAAGCATTCCTGTTCTCGGTAAGTTTCTTCTACTGTCAATAAACAATGATCATCTTTTCTGTAGTCAGCTTAGGCCTTTTATTTCTTGGACATTAGAGTTTCAATTTTAAATACCTTTGCAAATATTCACAATTAAAATTAGTTTTGATGTGTAAACCATAAATTTTACAACCATCTTTAAGTATTCACTCTGATATGTATGTATATCCTGTAGTGTGGGTGTAACATGTCTCCCCAAGTGCCAATGCAATACAGTATACAATAATTCTCACATGGTAATTTTTCCAAACATTTAAGTTGATGTAAACATCCTGAAATATGAGTTTTTAATCCTAAAATTTTCCATTTTGCTTCAGAAACCTCATGATCCTTATTACTAATGTGCATTTTGTATACATATTATTTTAAATTAGCTATTTCCAGTGAAGTCCAGATTCATCTTATTATTCTTATGACCTAAAATCTAGTTGTAGTTCTGCAAGTAAGTAAAAATTATTCAAATATATCATTACAACTATTTCCTGTTCAAATATACGTTCCTATAAGATCAAAGAGCACTTTACATAAATGAAAATATACATTTGTTCATACTCAAGAAAACCAATTTGATATATGTATGTGTTTGCATGCCTTTCTGTGTGTGAATAAACTATACCTAAGACATTATTGTAAATTAAATATATTACTGACTCATCATCCCAAATATTTATGTCTATTAATGCATTATAATTATTATAAAGCCCATGCAAATGGTCTTACAGTGTGAAACATAATGGCTGTCTTTTGGTAACTATTAAAATTTCAAATTACATATATATGTATAAATATGCTGTTTGAATTTTTTAATAATATCAGTAGAATTTTTGTTTTAAAGAATATGCAAAAGTTAGCCTTCTTTAATAACTATAGAGAATATTCCATTGCTAGATGTTCATTGTATTGTTTAGAGTATCTTCTGTGTTGAGGGAGAATAATAGTCATGTTAAATACCATCTTGTCAGTTAAATAATTTTAAGAAGTGGGCTCTGTGATGGTTTGGCATAATAATATTCTTAAACCAAAGTTTTAATTTGATGATTTTAAAGTACAAAATTTCTTTGGTTCATCATAAACATTTTTAATGTACATAAAACAAAGAGAAGTTATATTCACAGTGAAGATTTCTCTCTCTCTCTCTCTCTCTCTCTCTTTCTTCCTTCCTTCCTTCCATCCTTTCTTTCTTTATTTTTCTTAGAATATCATGCAGTCACTTTAGGGGGACTAGTTTTTATTAAAGTCTATTGTGCTTAGATCTGATGAAATGTCACTCTCTGTCTACCTATAAATAAGATAGTTCTTGACATTGGGGGTTGCCATTGATTAAATTGTCATAGTCTATTTGAGACCTAAATGTTGCCTTTGGTCATTTTTCTTTTCTACTTTAGAAAATGACCTTTGTGAATAATTGCATGCCCCAGATGTGTCAAAATGAAGTGAAAGAATCATTCCTAACTATAAAAGTTTTATAAACTATTTGTCCCCACTTTCTTGAACAGCATTGCAAAATGTAGTATCTCATAATTGCATTGCAGACAAAGTCATTTTAAATGTAAAAAGAATTCAAAGAAGAAGTATGGCGTATATAGATATTTTCAGTTTACTCATCAATTTTATTTTATTAAAAAGTATATATAATAAACAAGATAAATATGCTTTCAAGTTGATATTTTATACATATATAGCATGAAGAAACACTAAAAGTATGGCATTTAAATATGTATTTGTTGCAAGTTAAAAAAGTATTTATATCAAATGATATGTAAATAAATACAATCAGCAAGTTATTTCTTTGATTTCCACAGTGCATGAGGTAAGAGTTCTTTTTAGTTCATCTGTGAGGATGTCATCACGTAGGTTATATACTTACTTGTGCATATATTAGCATTTTCTTAAAGCTAACAATATGCTACCTTCATTTAGATATGTAACATGTTATCCAGCATAAATCTTCTAATATATCTTACATTTTATAGTCTTGATGAGATAGATTACAAAATAAAAAAGCAAAATAGAACCAGGCAAGAATAATTCTCATATAAAACACGAAGAAGAAGAAGGTATAAAGGAGGGGCAGAATGAAGTTTCAATTAATAGATACATTGGAAGTTAGCTATAAATGTTATAATACAACTATTTAAATAATTGAAAAGATGAGAATTTTAAAGTGGAAGTGTTAGCTCAGTAAAAAAAAAAGTGAAGGAAAATTAGTATGCAATACCTGTAGCAAGGAAAAAAATAACAACATGGGATTTCTCAAGGAATTATGTGTGTGAGGAGGTTTGAATATGTGCCAATATGTGTATGCATATATTATGTATTACATATTATTAGAAAATCCTCTGGATTCTTTTGTTTGAGTAAAAAAATTTCAAAATTCTTTTACACAAAATATAATCTTATAGAAGTTCACTTTAGAAGAAATTTGGAGGCAGTGAACTAGACAGGAAATATTTATAGGTATTTAAGGTTGAGTTAAGGGATTATCATGCAGACCAAGGGAAAATAAATAGCAAAGATAAGTCTGAAGAAAGATAGTGGAGGAAATAGACTTAGCAAACAAAGCAAATGGAGACAAGCTAAAAGGCATCGATTGAAAGATGGCACCAAGTGGTTTAGCCTTAGACATTACCAACACAAGAAACAGAAAATCTTTAAGCAGAAAGAAATGTAAGGAAGTTTATTCTTTTATTTTTTTCCTAATCCGACAAGACTACGATCAAAGTTCATTATCTGAATACCAGTGCACTTGATGCTGTAAGAATTAGGTTCATGCAAGTGAGAGATCCACATTGGAAAGGAACTTTTTTGCTATAAATGTAGCAGCTGGATCTGAGCATGGAGGAAATTCATTGATGTTAGCCGTGTGAGGCGATAAGCGTGAAGAATACAGCACTAAGAGCTGTGCTACTATCAATATATCCAATACGGGGAAAGGGTAATGCCAGACAAGAATCCAATCGACATTGCGAAAGGACATTGAAACTTGTGAAATAGCCACGCACAATGATCTCAAAACATTAAAATATTTAGAATTGTTGAAATGCAGAAGAGTTTTCAGTAAATTCAATTTAGTCAATACATATTAGCTCACTGTTACTAATTTTGTGTATATAAAATAATGTAATTATAACATGACAATCTTACATATATTTTAGGACAAAATTATATTCGAATTTTGGTATAGTTATGCAACAGGCAAATGGATCCATGGTCATCTTAAATTTGAATCATACTCCTTCACTTCCAGCCAGGGATTACAGTGTGGTAGCCTAATATTTACATTGCAACAAGGAAATATAAAATGTACTACAAACAATAGTAATCCTCTGATAAAAATTTGCAAGAGCTAATACGTAAAGCCATAAGATATTTAGAGCCTATGATAATGGAACAGAATGAAAAATGAAAATACAATTTTGTGATAAAGACTATAAACAGACCCAGAATGATAGATATGAAGATATGATATTTTGTTTATTTAGATGAGATTTGACTTAATGTTCCTATACATGGGCAATGGAGTACCTTAGACTTTGAAAACAAAACAAAACAAAACAAAACAATATGTCTGTAGTGTAAACAGATAATGAGATTCAACATGCACAAAGGCAAGGAATGGAGTCAGATGCAGCTACTGGGAATATAGTTGGAGAAGCTTTATTTAAATGATGTCACAGAGAGTCACCAAGTATATTAAATATCAAATTAATATTTTGAATTTATGAGACACGCATAAAGCAAATTACAAAAATGCAGGGTTTTATATAAGCATATAATAGACTGTGTAGCAGGTACAAAGTACCCGTCTACAAATTTTACACATATTCACACAATCTATTGCATATTTAGCAATTTTGGATGATAATTACTCATCATTCTTGCTTTTTAAAAATAGATAATAATTCCATTTATTTTTGTCTTGTGTATATAGCCCATTTGCAAGTATACTTTAAATAATTCTGATAAAGAAAATTCTCGTTTTCTTTGTAAACTATACAAATACATGATTAATATAATAATGAGTTGATGATATGGAGACAAGTTTTCCATTATTAAATTGATAGAGTAGATGGGAAAAACACAAATCAAAGTTGGCTTTTTAATACTACCCCTAATTTTTAAGCTTTCCTTGGGCAATACAGGAGCAGTGGTTTTGGAATACAATCTCTGTGATTCTTGAAAACGCAAGTTCACCAGTCTACTATATATTTAGATAATCATGTTCACTTTATGTGTTTCTACTTACTGCTGAGAGCTCAATGAGAAAGGAGAAGTATGTGAAAGTTACAAATGGCTTTATATTTACTTGATATTCCTAAGGGGCAGCAGTACTGCTTTCTTTTGAGAGTAACTAGCAGATGTAGGTGTTTTGACAAGCACCTATCCCTTTTCTTTGAATCTTGCTTTACATTCCAGAAGGAAAATTCTTTGAAACGAACAGCCTTTGCTCTTTGTCCTAACGTTGACATTTGCAGTGGACCTACAAAAACTGTTTTAATAAAACCTAAATGCATTTCTGACTTGTAGATAGCTACCTTTAAACCTTGCAGAACATAGCTTAAACT
Source organism: Bramus lutescens (assembly GCA_001685075.1). Lineage (NCBI taxonomy): Eukaryota > Metazoa > Chordata > Mammalia > Rodentia > Cricetidae > Bramus > Bramus lutescens. The sequence continues at coordinate 94,788 of LOEQ01003830.1, forward strand.
GAAACTAAGTTATATTAAAATTTCAACCTATTTTTCAAAAATATAGTTAACCTCAAAATTTTACCATGATCACCATATTCAACTCACTTTATGCTGTTTCTCAGTTTGCATTTTTTGGTTTTTTTCTCATCTCAAATTTATACATAAATAGTCATTCTAGCACTCAGTTCTCAACAATAAAACTCACTTCTTCTAGGAGAGAAAAAAGTCCTTTCCATATAAATCCTAAGCTGTTAGAGATCCTGAAGATTTTTGAGGCCTGTGCCAGAAATTGACCATTTAGAATAAATGAGAAAAAGCAGCCAAGTAGTAAAATGTTCCTGAGTTATCAGAGAATGCTAGGAGAAGGTCATTCCATCTAATCCTACTATATAATCTATATAATCTAATTATGCTCCTTTCTAAAGTAAATGTATTATTTGCACCGCATTGGTATGCAGATTACAAAGTGTTATTATAGGATTATAAATGGAATGCTGCTTTGCACTTTGTGTAAAAATGACTGGTAAATACACTTCAGCTTCACTTTTATGTGGCTAGGATTTAGTGCACACTAAAAAGCTTAACCAGTACAATATTAGAGCTCAAGATAGAGAAGTCAGTTAACTGAGCACATATGCTAAATAAAGCTGGGTAAGAGCAGTTTTAGGCTCATCTCTTCGTTTATCACATTTTCCTTATTCTATCTGAAATATAAAGTTAATAATTTCAATGTTCTCTCTGGAAATTGAAAGCAACTTTTGTTTTATCCATCAATGACAGAATTATTTTATGAAGATTGTAAATTGTTAACTTCTATAGATGATTTGACATGTATACCATCATAATATATTTATTCAAAAACCTTGGAGTCAGTGCCTTTGCCTAAGCTCTTTACAGAATTGTGCAAAACAACTCTGGCAGGTTTAATAATATTTGTCTCTACATTTAGAACTACTGTGGTTTAACAGCACTTTAGCCGTGATGCTTTCAAATGATTTTTAAGTAATTTATTACTTCCTTCCCTCATGCATTAAATTTAATATAGCTTGCAGGGTTTAATTCATCTCCACACATAGTAATAAATTGTGTACCACAAACAAATTCTGTATTAGTTTTAAAACAATTTAACTTCATCTATACATCAAACATGAAGTTGCTGGTCTTTTTGTAGCAAGCTGTGAATATTAGAATCTTATCTATGTTGGTAACATGATCAATGACTATACTAATCATCTTTGTGAAGATGACCTATCCCTTTTAATATTTTAAAAGACTTTTCTTTTACTTTCTGAGGTATTAAAAGCTTATAAGGACACTACATTAGAATACAAATGAAACCATTTCAGAATTTGTTTGCCATCCCACAATGATTTTCTCCTTTTATGTTTAAGCTTTATAACTAGAGCTGAATACGAAGATTTTTTTTCCTCCAGCCTTTGTTATTTCTCTCAGTTGGCTGAGTGCTGGAAATCTGTGCATGTTCTGAGTGACAGTTTTTGAAGATGTTTCCAGAAGTGAGAAAATGGAATCACAAAGGACACAGACCTGAGGTGCTGAGAACTAGAACTGAAAATATATAAAGATGTAAGAAATATTTTAAATATATGTGTATACACTAAAATTCTGAACTCCTGAGTCATATTTTAATGTGTAGATTATATCATAAACTAATTTTTAAAATGTAAAATTTTAAATTGAGTTATATAAATCAATCTTTTTTCTGTTTACCAATATTGGATTATATATTCAGTTTAAATTATCTGATTTAAAAAATACTGTTTTTCTTACAGAGTCACACTTTATCCTATGCATATGGGTATAATTCCACACAAATTAACAATGTAACAACTTGGCACACTGTTGTTTAACATATTTAAAAGGACAAAGATTTTTGTAACATTTACTATAGCTACACAGTTGGAAGAGAGTTTCCCTTAAAGCTACTTAGTTTATATACTCTACAAGAGCTTTAGCATTACCTGGATGTCTATGGCAATTCACAAGGACAAACCATACCATAACTACAATGTCCAAATCTCCTGCAGTGAAATTGCAATTATTAGTGCACAGTTCTAAACTGAAGAAACTGATTAAATGAAACACAAATACTAAAAGGACAAATCTTTTGAGTAAGAAATTTAAAATCAAATCACATTTATAAAATACTGAACACATAGCAAATGTTTACATGTGGCGATTCAGTAGTTTGTGTGTATGTGTGTTTGTTCATTTCTGTTGTAGAGCACTGAAAATGGTATATGATATTTATAAAACTTCTTCCCACTGTCATGTTAACATTATTATTATGATTGATAACATTAGTATTGTATAAGTGTGGAGGGGTAATCAGATACCTATTGAAATTTCTGCATAATAGGAGACCAACTACTCAAACCAAACCTAGCTTTGACAAAGTCACAAAAATCTAATACTGGTGGAAAGTACTGTGTAAATGAAGGGTGCTCATTTATTTACCAGCCTCCCAGACACAATCACACAGAAACTATATTAATTACAACACTGTTTTGCCAATAGCTTAATAGTATTCCTAGTTAGCTCTTACATCCTAAAGTAACCCATTTCTATTAATCTGTATATCATCATGAGACTGTGGACTACCAGTGAGGTTACAGCATCAAGTCACTTCTTTGGCTGCTACATGGCATTACCATGACTCTGACTACTCTCTCTCTCTCTATTTATCTCTTCTATTCTTGCTATAGTCTGCCCTGTCATAGGCCAAAGCTGCTTTATTAATTAACAAATAAGAGCAATGCATGTAGAGAAGGATATCCCATATCATCTCCCTTTTTCTGCCTAAATAAAAAGTAAGGTTCCATCTTTAAGATGGTAGAATTACATATAACAAAACAGGTATCAAGCAAGAATTATAATAATTAGTCTATTTGTATCTTGAAAGTTTAATATCTAATTTATCTTTTATCATAACTAAGGAAAACTATAACTATCTGTCTTCAATTCTTAAGAGACCCCAGAAGGAAAGCATAAAACATCTAAAATATTAAGTAAGCAGTAGTATCTCATGGCATGCATTCACCATATGTTAGGGAGTTTGCAAAGACATGGGCTTTAAGCAACAAGGTTACTCTACATGACTGGCTTCGATGGACTGCAGTTATAGTGGAAGTGATATTGGAGAGAAGAGGCTAAAGCCCTTGAACATCAATGTAGAATCAATGGATTTGAGGCCTCCCAAGATGAAATTCTTGGTGAGGCCTTTATGCTGATTGATATGGTCAAGCTATGTATAATGAATACATCTTGTCCCTATGCTGTACAGCAATCTTGAGTGCTTGGGACAAGATTAAAAAAAAAAACAGGAAGAAGAATTTAATCATATATTAATGTCATTCAAGACCTAAGAGAGTGTTTTAGTGATTTTTTTTTACAAACATTAACTAAAGCTATACAAATAAGGGTAACAGATCCAGAAACTAGACAAGTGTTTATTGAATCTCTGGCTTTTGAAAATGTCAATGCAAAAAGTTACTCAGGACTTTAAATTTCAGATTAGTACCAGTGGATGAATGGAACCTGCACACAGTCAATGTTGAGTCATTTGACTATAATACTGAGGCTTGGGTAGAAGAAGCAATTCCAAAGTTATGAAGAAACATCAGAATACCAAATGTTTAATTGTGGAAGAATAAGTCATCTAGGAAGGGATTATAGACAAGACATTACCAGAAATAATGTTTCTTCTGGTTAATGACAAAAATAGAAGGTCTCAATCTTCTGAATTATGTAGAAGATATGGTAAAGGCTGGCATTGGAACAATGAATGTAGATCAACAAGGGACAAACAAAGAAACCTGTTACCATTAGGAAAATCCTTGGGGGGCTCTCATAGGCCCACTGGTCAAATGTGGTCCAGTCATTCCCAGCCACTGTGGAGGGCATGCTTCCCCAGGAAAATTAGAAAATGGATGGAGCAAAGAAATGTCATTTTGAGTGAGGTAACCCAGACACAGCATGACAAGTATCATATGCACTCACTCATAAGTGGTTTTTAAACATAAAACAAAGAAAACCAGCCCTCAAATCACAATCCCAGAGAATTTAGACAACAATGAGGACACTAAGAGAGATATACATATATCTAATCTACATGGGAAGTAGAAAAAGGCAAGATCTCCTGAGTTAACAGGGAGCATGGAGACCTTGGAGGAGGGTTGAGGAGAGGGGGGAGGAAGGGAGGTGAGAAGAGAAAAATGTACAGCTCAATAAAAATCAATTAAAAAAATCTAGTGCCTACTGTATAAAAAATAACAAACTTCTCTGGATGATAGAATTATCATAGAGGATGAATCAAAAATTCTAATAAGAAACAAAAATCGTATTTTGGCAGACTTCTATAAATGATCAAATATCCAACTTAGAATCGCATTATAATTGAAGGATTATTGGACTTGGGCGTGGATGTGACTATTATTACTCTGGAATGTAGAAATCCAAACTGGCCTCTTCAGGGGCTAGTTGTTTATTTCCTAGGAATTGAAACCCTATCTCAATTAAAGCAAAGCACAGGATGGGTTAAATTCATAGGACCAGAAGGACACAAAAGAAGGTTAAGGCCATATGTGGCTAATATAGCAGTGAATTTATGGGGTCATGATCTGCTGTAGCAATGAATTAATACTCAGATTAGCATTCTCGCAGTCTCTGAAACAGAGAATAGACCAAGTCATGTTCCTGGGAAGAATATTATAAGATCCTATAAAACAGAGTCATTCTTAAAACTTATAGAATAACTTGGATGAGTCACACAAAGGAGACTTTAATTACAAATAGACTAATACCTTATATATGTTAATATATTTTACACATATGTGTATATGTGTAGTACAAGTACATATAATAATTTTATAAAGCTGATGGTTTCTTTATAACTGCAAGTTTGAGGCTGAATTTTGACTATAACACACAAAATAATAAGGAAATGACAAACTTAACTCCTCATTTTGAAAGTTTATATTTTAAGATATTTTTATAGACAAAGAAATAAATATGTATTAGCTTGACATTATTTTACACAAGCTATCTTAAGTGTTATATATTTCTCAATAAAATTCGAACAACTTGGAATAAATTCTATGTAATAAAACATGTAAAACTTTAATCTTCATGAAAAGTAAAGAAAATTATTTATATTTGTGCTAAGAAAACAGGTTAAAAATTTCAGAAACTAAAATGGTAGAGAAAAACATTTTGGAACTTATTTCCAATATGGAAATATTCTTGTCACTGCTTTGTCTACTACAGACAAATGTTACTTTGAGAAGCTGTTTGATGATTGCCTTATCCACTCTGCAGTTTGCAAGGTTCGCAATGCTTACTTCACATTCCTTTTAAAATTCCACCTGGGTAAAGAGTCAAGTACAACAGGGCCAAGAAAGTGCGAGGGACAGTCAGATCAAATCTGATTACGATGCTGGAAAATGTCTCTGGCAACACTGCTTGGAATGACCTTCATAATCTTAAGAGAACATATTTCTAAGTGGATAATATGTTAAAGTGGCATTTCCTGTGGCTTGAGGGGTAGTTCGGGGCTGAAGCAAATTTGGCATGTATGAAGCCCTGGTCTCAAACTCTGAGAACAAAAGGCTCTTCTGTATACATAGAAACTGGTTGTTGTTGTTGTTGTATTAATTCATTGGAAATTTCTTGTTCTCAGTTTGTTTCAGGAAAACTTTATGTGGTTTATGACAATCACATTTGGAGGTGGCTAAAATACATTAAAAACACTCAAATTTTGTAGTAAATTCTAGCTGAATACTAGTCACAAATGTGCCTTTGGTGTTTCATAAATTTCTTTTGGTTTACTTATTTACCTGCATATTAATCTCCTCTTCCCAGTATGCACAGTCATGATTTTCCCCTTAGAGTAATAACAGGCAAGCAATCTTGATTCTTTGAAATGAAGAATGGATTCAGGCCACAAGACCAAGGGTGGAGAGTTAGAGGTATATTCATAGATAATTTTATATATGATTAACAAAGACTTATCAAATTTGGTAAAGAAGGAAAATCTCAAAATTACAAAAGGACAGTCTGGCATATATATTCCTATAAAATCCTGCCTAAACATAATCCTGAGCAATTATAATATAATATAATACATAAAATAAATCAGAAAATTATAAAGTACAAAATGTTCTGGTAGTTATCCTAGAATATTGCCGTCTTTAATCCCTTTCAAAATTTATGTTCTTCTACCTTTCTGTCACATAAAAGTTTTCATAGGTTTTTTTCTCTTTAACTTTATCTGAAATGTTTCATAACTTGAATGAGTTATTGATAAATAAACTGTTCATAGGCATAGACAACTGATTTAACTTAGGATAAATTTCTTCTCAACACAAAAGTAACAGGATATCTTTACACTATCATTCAACTACATATCTTATTACTGTCTAGTATTCAGTTATGCAGTTTTCTAAATCAGTAATACTATCATTAAGGCAATTATACTAGAAATAATATTTTACCTAATATTTTAAATGTCCTTATTAACATCACCATGATTTCAGTTGCCTATTTCCTCTGGAAACTAGAACAGAAAAAAAAATTATTTAGACCGTGTAAGTGTTTCAACTAGCATTGAACACATGTTTGAAAGACAGATGAATAAGCAAAAAACATAAAGTTTTCAATGGAGAAATAAATAAATAAAAGTAATGTCTCAGTTGTTGACTAAAAGCTAAAAGAAGTCTAGGAGTAAATTAAACGTTTCATGGTTGATTTGGAAAGTATTTTTCCATTGACTGAGGCCAATTGATCAACTACAAAATTTTCATGGAAGTTGTGATTTGTCTTCTTGAGTTTGCCTCGTCTGAGACTGTGGTCCAATGGTTCTGTCTTGTCTGATTCAATTGTCGTCCATTTTGTCTCACACCATATGCTGCTGAAGACACGGCTGCTGCTATTCCAGAATACTTACACCGCTAAACTTCTTTATTTCCTAAATTTCAATACATTTAAAAACCTAAAATTTTATTTTCCACCAATGAATAAGAGTTTTTTTAAGACTTCTGCATAAATGTTTAGAAATCATTCACTAAGGATAAACGTCTCATAGCAAAAGGGAAATATGATTTTAAAGAAGCTATTGTGTGTTTCTAGTATATGCTTCTTGTTACTGACATGACAGCTCTCTATTTGGATTACAGCTGATTTGTTTTTTATCATAAATAATTTGATTATATATGAACAATAAATATGTCTCTTATTTGTTTTTATTTATATCATATTGTAAAAATTTAGCAACTGTTTTTAAAGTTTTATTTATAAATGGTTTTGCTGTATTTATATATATGCACCACATACATACCTCATGCCTGTGGAGGCCAAAAGATGCCAATGAGGACCCGGAAATAAAACAGCAGATAGTCATGAGCTATCATGTGGGTGCTGAGCAATGAGCTATGTCCTCTGCTAGAGTAACAAGTGCTCTTTTTAGTGACCACTTTTTAATCATAATTTAAGTTCCAAAATGGATTTTTTAATATTTATATTTACTTACATTTATTTGTTTGTTTGTTACTCTATACTTGTTGCTCTTTGGGAGCCTGCCACCCAGCTCCCAAATAATGACATGGAGACTTATTACTTATGAATGCCTAGCCTTAGCCTGGATTATTTCTAGCCAGCTTTTCATACTTAAATTATCCTATCTACATTTTGTCTCTGGGCTTTTACCTTTCTTTATGACACGTCATCGACTAATATTACACAACACCTAATGACTTGTTCTTTTTCATTATCAGTATGTGTGTGAATCTGGTGCATAAGTACTGTGACAACTTATCGCCATGAAGCTAGAGTGACAGGTAGTTGCAAGCCACTTAATGTGGGTGCTAGGAACTGAACTTGGGTCTCCTTTTTCCCTTTTTCTGTTTTCTAGTCTTTTTTTAAATTTATTTTTACTAAGCTCTACATTTTTTCTCTGCTCCCCTCCCTTTCTCTCTCCTCCCCAATTCAACCCTTCCCCAAGGTCCCCATGCTCCTAATTTACTCAGGAGATCCTGTCTTTCTCTGCTTCCCATGTAGATTAGATCTATGTAAGCCTCTCCTATTGTCCTCATTATTGTCTAAATTCTGTGGGATTGTGTTTTGTAGGCTGGTTTTCTTTGTTTTATGTTTAAAAACCACTTATGAGTAAGAACAAGTAATAATTGTCTTTCTGTATCTGGGTTACCACACTCAAAATAATGTTTTCTAGCTCCATCCATTTTCCTGAAAAATTCAAGATGCCATTATTTTTATGCTGTGTAGTTCTCCATTGTGTAAATGTACTACATTTTCCTTTTTAATTCTTCATGGGGCATTTAGGTTGTTTCCAGGTTTTGGCTACGACAAACTTGGGTCTCTTGAAAGAGAAACAAGCCATTTTAAGCACCAAGCATTCTCTAGGGCCCTGTAACAAATAGCAATCATTTTTATTCATCACATGTTTTTGTTTAGAATGTAAATCTGATGAAATCAAATGCTGTGGCTTATTGTTAATATTGACTCTCAGATGCTATTCTTATTCCTTGGGAAAATGGCATTCATATTTCAGACAAAAAGTCAATATAAGAACCACTACAGAATTTTAAAGACTGATTTTTTTTCTTATTATTACCTTTGCCCCCAAGAAAAATTGTTAAATTAGGTCTTAATTTTTCTCTTTCAAAAAAATACAGAAATAATTTAGAATGTAATCTCTTAGAACTGTATAAAATTCATACAAAGCTTTAAAATAATAACCATAATAATTTTAAATTTAAATTTAGAAGTTATATAAGCCTTACAACAACACTTTGGAAACGTCTCTGAAATATTTGTTCATATTAGATCTGATGAATGTGCGTCTGCATTCTACAATCATCAACTGATGAACAAAAGACACTATGTCAGTGGAGGTAAGACACAGTCATTATGGAAAAGATACTTTCCTTTTTTTTCAAAAAGGATTTAAGGTGAAAAAAAATGACAGGAGGCATAAGTCTCTTTAAGGGAGGGAGGGCTAAGAAAGATTACCGCCTGTCAGGTTCAGTACAAACAGAAATTTTAGAAAGTCTGCTTTTGTTCTTTGAAAGTGCCTTCACTCAAATAGCCCAAGGCTTTTGTGCTCCTGAGGAATGACTCTGAATGCCCTTGATTAGTTGAGTAAAGCACATCTTAGGACAGTTATCTGCAAACAGGTCGAGTCTGAAAGCATTAGCAATCTGTTTTAGGATCTCCTCAAGAATTTAAGAAGGAAGCTGAGCACCCCGGTGCACCAAAACGGACTTGTATGTATGTACAAAATATTGTTTTATGGCATGCAATTTTAACTGAGGTACAGAATCCATAACTAGAATTAACATTTAAATATGTTTTTAAAAACAGCTATTAAACTGAGAACAATTAAAAGAATGCAATTGCTATCCAAAAAAAAAAAAGACTGAAAAATACACTAACAACTCATGGAGGCAATCAAGAAGCTTTGAGTATTGACATTCAAATTAAAACAAATCAACTGCTTACCAGAAGTCTCATAAAACTGAGCTTTAAATACATTTTTAGCTGTGAGATTTTTAAAGTTTTTCCATGCTTAGCAAAAGAATAAAGAATGCAGTCTATATTAGTCCCTATAATACTTGCTTACAAAATTTTGGGTATCATTGGCAATAAAACAGTTTTCTGAAAATTATTTATTTAAACTATTAAAGTTAGAAGCAGAAAGTGCCACTTAAATGAACTCCAGCTGACATTTAAGATACCACATACATTTTTATTAAAAAAAGAAAAATCATAATAAATATGCCATCATTTATGAATATTCAATACTAGTTTAAACAGCCTAAACCCTAATATGTCTGCTGTCAATCATCATTATTTATATTACTACATGAAAAAATAAGTTTCTAAATTACCTTTCTCTTGATGTTAAAGACATGATGCAATCAGGCATCTCAATTTTGCAAAAAATGTATTATTGAACTATGCAAATAAATTGAGTACTATTTGAGTGATTAATAAAGACGGTATTAGAAATTAGAGTAGGCATATTTTAACTGCTTTAAATTTAAGAAAAATAGTGGCAAGAATGTTGAGAGTAAGTACATTTTGAAAGAGTGACTTGGCTATGAAAGAATAGAGAGAGGTCCTTTGGGAAATCACAGCCTTGGGATATTTTGGTAAAGTAATATATTGATATTATTCCTAAATATTTTCTGAAAGAATCACTATATAATATGCTATATTGATATTCTGGCAAAAATTTCAAACACATGCAAGCAAAAAAAAAAAGCTTAGCTTAATAATTCTAGATGTAGGCAAAGAGTCAGTTCATAGGTTTATAATCTATCCTAATCTACTGAAACAAATGAGGTCCAGAGGACTTTAATATTTTATTTACTTAGATGTCTTTTCTTTACAAGCTAATAATCACATATACTAAAAACTAAGTCTATGAAACTTAATGTGTTCTTACTTTGAAAGTGTTCCCTTTATAATAGCTCACGTTTACGAAATGATGACCGCCTGCATTTTCTTTACTAAGTTCCACAGAATGGCATTTTTGACTCCTGATAATGAATGCTGTTTTAATTGCTGAATGTGAAAACTGCTTGGTAAACATTCAACTTTTCTGACTCTGACTCCCTCATCCTTTTTTAAGAACAGGGGATTGAAATCACAGCTAGTCTTAATCACTTAGACACTTAGGACCTGGATTTCCTTAAAATCACAAAAACTAACCTCACTTCATAGCATAATCATACATTGCCAAGAAAAATGCATACTTACCATGAAAACTATTATTGTTTTAAACAAATCTGAAGAAATTCACAGTATTACAAAAATGCTTTTGAGAATTTTATCATACATAGTTGGAAAATAAATTGGCATAATGGCCTGTGGGTAAACAGTCAACCATTTAAGAGTCTGTAAAACATAATATATAGAACAAAAATGTAATTAACACTGAATTTCTGTGTTTGGTAAGATTAGTTTCTGCATTTATTAGGATTCATGCATCTGTGACACAGCGGGTTGTTAAATTGCTCAGTCACGTAGATAGCATCTGGCATTTGCTCAGATGATGTAGTCCTCTAAAAATTATTCTAATCTGCATGAGATAAAGTATACCAATATCTGAGATAATTTTCTTCTGTCTTTAAGGTATAATCATCAAAATCAGGAAGATGCTTCAAAACATAGAGTTTGTGAATATATATTCGGAGGACCTGATACAGTTCCTTGCAAGCCCCATGTGTGCACTTCAGTCTCTGTGAGCCCATATGAGCTCTGCTTAGAAGACTGAGTGAGCTATGTTCTCCTGGTGCCCTTCTCCTCTGAGTCCTATAATATTTCCTTCTTCTTTTCTGGGAGTGCAAAGCAAAGCGACCAAACTTTTTAAATTTTGTGACAAGGTCTTACTAAGTCCTCCAGCCTATCCTTGAATTCACTTCGTAGGTTAGGCAGGAATTGAAAACGAGACTCTCCTGGCTGAGCATTGCAAGTCATTATAATGATAAGTTCTCAAAAATATGTCTCATCATTTTATATGAATTTGAAATCTGATTACATAGCCTTTGTATAAATGAACTGGACATAATTTTGGAAAAGAAACCATTGTAATGCACACACAACATACAGAATGACAGAGAAAGAGAGGTGGATATACAGATAGTGACAGAAATGTAAAGAGAGGCATATTAACTAAACAAACTTTAATCCAATATTCTATGTGCCATTGATGAGTATATGTTTCCCTAATGTTATAAAGAATTGTGCTAATCAAGACTACAAATATTTTCCTTAAGTCTTTTTTTTATTCGCCCAATATAGAAAGAATTTCCATCAAGCAGTAATTCAGCACCACTCATTACCGTGATAGATATTAGTTTATGAACACTCTGTTTCTGTTAGTCTACCTTTCTAGATAGTTCATTCAAATAGATTCATGCACAAGTATTTCGATATTATAAAGTTTTCAGTAGCATATATCAGAAACTCATATATGAAAATTTCCATTTTGTGTGAAAATTGACTCAGTTTCTTCTCTGAATTGTTTACTTATAGCCCAGGTGGGTTTTCCTTGGCTACAAATGGCCTACGAATGGATACTGGCCCACAAATATCTAATCACCTTGTTTAATTCTCCTGTATATGCCCAGGAGGAGAGTTTCTGGGAACTGTAATACTTCTAGTACTGATTTTGATTGTAGTTGACTCAGAACTATCCTACACAACTGTGTTTCAACACTCACTCTTCAGTAGTTAGTACTAATTGAAGTCCTGGGAACCACAAGAAGGCATCGTCTAATTCAAGGAAGTAGATGGCCAGGGCTGAGCCTTGAATATTTTACAGGCACAGTTTTTGTCTTTTCTGCCTTTCAGACTTTCTGGCCTACCTTCCTTTATGGAAGCTTCCTTGAAATGAACTAAGGTGCTCCCATCATGTGTCACTACCATAAATTAAAATTCTGTTTTAAACAATGAGTCAAAGTAATTCCTTAAATATACTTCGTCTTGCTGTGGCTCATCGGGTCATGAATGTCATACACCCTTGAGTAAACAACAAAATATTTCCAGAAACAGTAGTGCGTGTCTCCTAATGTATAATATTGTTATTTCTATACCCCGCCACCATCTTACATGTTTGTTTTTAATAGCTTTATTAAGGATTAAAATGAATAATGCCATTTGATATATTTAATAAAAAACAACTGCTTTTTTCTGATAGTTCAGTGATCTTTTTTAATAATATATATAACGGCCATTCATATGTCCTCTTTGATGAACTATGCTATCAAGATTTATTTGCCCTTTTTTGAATGTAGTTATCTGTCCTCTTGTTATACAGTTATATTAGTTTTTCATAGATTCTGAGTCACAAATGCTTATTTGACACACGATACACAAATGTTTTCTACCAATCTCTACTTTGTCTTTTGATCCACAATGACTTTTTGTAACAGAGTAGATTCTATTTTTTAGCTAGTTTTGTGATTGTTAATATGTCATAGAATCCATTTGCAAATTAAAATCCTAAAAATGTATTTTGCTTTATTCATAGAATTTCATGTTTTTTATACTTACATTAATATTGATAATTAATTTTCAGTCTGTTTTACTACTTAGTTTTTATATTTGTGAGAGTTTGCATATGTGTGGCATATAGGGACAAGGAGGGTACTCATGTGCTTGTGTGGACCTCTGAACTATAGAAGTTGTCCTCTTACTATCTATCTCTCCATCGTATTTATTCATTTATTTTTAGACAAGGTTTTTTACTTTCAGACTCAGTTAACTGGCTGCTCAATGAGACTTAGGGGCCACTCTCCATTTCTCCATCCAGGGGACCCAAACTACAAAGATCTTTACGTTTAAAACTATTTCAATTACTTGTATAAATTAATTCTCATTTTCTTACCTCTTTCAGTATATTAGATGAGTGGTTCTCAACCTGTAGGTTTTGACCTCTTTGACAAACCTCTATATCGAAAATTATTTGCATTACAATTTCTATCAGTAGCAACATTCCAATTAAGATGTATCAATGAAAATAATTTCATGGTTAGAAGTCACTGCAACATAAGGAACTGCATTAAAAGATCATAGCATTAGGGAAGTTAAGAACCTCTAGATTTGATGGTGATTATATTCCTTTTTGGTTTTCTTTGCAAATACTTAATATTGGTATCTAGATACTCTAGTAATTTTTGTGTATTGATATTGGTGCCCTGAAAATAATAGTGTATAGTAAATATACAAAGTAATGAATTTCATTATATTTCAGTACATTTTTAGCCTATTTAAAAGCTCCATTACCTGATCATTTTTCTTCCCCTTCTCATCATTTGCTTCCATCTTCCTAAAATTCCATATTTTATATCTAAGATTCTTTTTGCATTCTAAATTCCATATCTTAGTGAAAACAGACATTGCAAGACTATAATGTCTTGTTAGCTTATAATTTATTTTCTAAAGGACCCAAAACAAACAAACATATATGTCTATATTTTGAAGAGCAGGAGTTTGCTTATTTCTTGCTGGACTCTGGCACAAGCTTGCTGTAAGCCAACAAGTCATCCCTAGGTAAAAGATTTGAGTTGAATCATCCTTTTGGCATTCATGAATCATACTTTTGGCATTCATGAATAAATTGATTACATATAAACTTCAGTATCTGCGTGTTCTAATTATCCAAAGATAATGCCACCAATTTGAATTTTTTCTTATTGGCCTTAGGGATCTATTATATATTTTCTTTCTTATTTCCTTTACATCAGATAACTAATGGTCTTTTGCATTGCTCTGCAGAAGTACCCTTCCTGGTTTAGTTTTCTTTTCAAGATAATTATCATGACAAAAAATAACTAGAGGAGGAGAGACCTTATTTCATTTACAGCTTTATGGTGCATTATTAAGGGGAGACATGACCGGAACTAAAGTCAGGAACATAGAGGAAGGTTGCTTGGTTGCTTGCTCTCCATGGTTTTGCTTGACTTTCTCTTACAACAAAGGACACCTCCTTTTTTTGTTGTTCGTTTGGTTTTTTTGTTTGTTTGTTTTTCGTTTTTGAGACAGAATTTCTCTGTAGCTTTGGAGCCTGTCCTGGAACTAGCTCTTGCAGCCCAGACTGGCTTTGAACTCACAGAGATCCACCTGCCTCTGCCTCCGGAGTGCTGGGCTTAAAGGTGTGCGCCAGCACCGCCTGGCCAAAGAACACCTCTTGATTAATTTATATGCATAGTTAACAACAATGGTTAAATAAAAGAAGGCTATTAATTTGAGGTGGGGATTAATATGAGAATGATAGGGGAAGAAGCAGAGGAGAGATGATGCAAATATGTTTTAAAATAAACAAACATGATCTAGAATGGAGTAGAGGTTTCTTTTGTCCATCCTTACATGAGAAGTTATTGCTAGTTGATGGCTGCCTAAGGAGGAGGATTACCTTATATGGGGTTTGGGCTAATGACTCGTAGGTTTTCCTTAGTCCAGTGGATGACAGCACATATATGCACATATGGGCAGCAGTAATTAGAAATAGTGAGTTATAAAAAAGAAAGGTACAAGAATTTTAAAGTGGTGGAATATATACTAGAAGGGTCCATATAGCTCTAGGAAGGGAAAAGGATGGATAGGACCAAGATATATTGCATATGCATTTAAATTTTTAAAATATATTTAAAAATAAGACAGAGAACTAAATATTGAGGGAGACACCTAATGTTGACACAGGACCTACCCCTACCTGCCCCCACACATGCACATATACATTGCACAGCCCCACCCTCAAGTACATACATACACCTACAAACATAGTAAAAAGTAAAGAAATAAAGAAAAGAAATAATAAAAATAAAAACAACATTTTGTATGCTGTATGTAGGCTGAAATTAATTATAGGATTATTTGTCCATTCTTAACCCTACCCAATCAAAACCTCTGTAGATTAAAAGTGAGATAATCAGAGCCTCGAGAGAAGTAATTCATCAATATTTAGATTATGAGAACTACTTCTGGATAAGCAGTTCATTACTATAAAATAATTAAGTTTGAAAAATAAAAGTGAAATACAGACATATGTGAAAATACAATTACGAGATCAACTAACATGAGGACTTCATTTGAAAAAGGTTCAAATGAAAACCAATGAAAGCAGTGAAATTGGAAAATCTGATGGCAATTATTTTTTTAACTGTGAAAATAGTATTTTAGTCAAGATACACATTTGTATAATTTATAATATGTGGGATTAGATTCAAATAAATTTAGGTGAAATGTCCCCATTGTGCTGGAAATAATTTCAGGAATTGGGGCTGGAGAGATGGCTCAGAAGTTTAGAGCATTGCCTGCTCTTCTAAAGGTCTTGAGTTCAATTCGCAGCAACCACATAGTGGCTCACAACCATCTGTAATGGGGTCTGGTGCCCTCTTATGGCCTGAAAGCAAAGACACAGACAGAATATTGTATACATAACAAATAAATAAATATTTAAAAAAATAATTTCAGGAGCAAGAGGGAGGAAAACAGGTAGACATGTAAGTGAAACACAACTGGAATGAAGCAGGATATGTGGGAAAGTGTATGTACTTGGTTGTTGAACTACATGCTTTGGATTTGTGTGTTCAAGCGCATGTGTGAATACATGAGTGTGCATGTGCATGTGTGTGTGTGTTTATGCGGTGTGAGTTCATGTAGGTCAGGAGTAAACATGGTATGTCTTCCTCATAAAATACTTATTTTCTATTACTAAAATATTAATTGACTATTCTATTTGGCATATAATTAAATTATATCATACATTAAGTGGCTGTACAATAACCCATAACAGGGATGAAGCTAACTCAGTTGCATACATAACTTAATTTCCTTTTGGGAGACAATTACCTCTAATTATAAAATGTTCATTTGCAAGAATGACACTTAAATTTTTTTCTATGCATTGCTATGTTCTTTGTTTTCCTCAGCTTCTCATTGTTCCAACAATTATAAATTTACTCAAATTTACATGACATCCAGACATTCCATATCACTAAATGCAGTCTTCTATGAATTAATTCCTCAGGATATTCATTGCCAAATTAACCTTATTTTACTAAACTACCAACATTTGAAAAGATTCTGTACTAATGTCAATTGTACATGCCAAAAAATTAATGATACTCTCTAATGAACATTTTATTAAGTGAAGAGGAATTTGCTTTGAAGAAATGAATTATATAAATTCCCAGTAGCACTTATATCAAGAGTATCAGACAGATATTTCATGAATAAATACCTTCTAAGAAACCTCTATTAACTTATTTTAAGATTTTAATTAAGTTGTTTTCTTGAAAAAAAAAAAAACAAGTAAACTTTTTCAGGAATCCAGATTTCATTTATATTCAGTGAATATAGTTTGGCAAAATTAAGGAATTGAGATTGAAAAATCCAGTACTTTCAGAAACACAATGTGTAGGTCCATGCTTAGAAAAAATATATATTAACTGAGGTTGGGGAAATAGTTCAGAACCCATGAAATATGAAAGGGGTTTCAAAACACATGTAACTCTAGCTCTGAGGGATCTGACATCGTCTTTTGCATTTAGGAACAAACAGGCACTGCAAACATGTAGGAGCATGCACTACTGTCAAATTGACATATGCAAAAACATCATTGAATGTGCCTAGTCTTGGGGATTTAATAAAAACTAACAACGTTTCTGTATATTTCGGTTATTTACTCTGACAGGGAGAACAAACGATCAGGCAGATGAATGGTAGATAGTGCTCCTGCCTAGAAAGATGCACAGCTCAAATTTTATATTTAATAACAAGTGAAAGCAGAAAGGGACTTGATAAGAATTAAGAAACAAAAACATCAAAGATATAAACTTAGAATTATCGTAATATAAAGAAGCCATTCTATCTCTCCCTTTCTCCCTCTGTCTAATGTTGTATTTCAGATATGCTGGTATCCCCTCCATGGGATATTTGTCTTCATTTACATTATAAGTGAAAAACCCAAACTACTTGTAAGTTTAAATTAAGCTCAGAATATCTTTGGTTTTGGAATTTCTGTACATTTAGTTTACATTTTGAATTCAGTATGAAGAGTGGAAACTGTTTTTTTTATAACTCTTGAGTTTATTAAAGTCCTTGTAGTTTCTTATTCTGTGTGTGTAATATTTGATGTGCATTAACACTCTAACATGAGCAAATAAGCATGTAAATAAAAAATTAGACATTTCCACCACCAGAAAATCACTTCAAGTTTAATTGCTACCAGATACCACAGAGTAGCTGTCTATTCCACAGTAGCTCAGCATCTGCTAACAAATTGGATAGAGATGCTGAATTTACTGCAAATCCACAGCCACACTGTGTCTTGGCAGGTGGTATTTTTAATGACCTTGAGAGTTAACGTGAAAAATTAGAGCCCAATATTTGATCGCAAGCACTTTCATTCCCACAAGACAGATAGGGAATAAAAGTTTCTTAGCTGCAAAGAGTTAATGAACATCTACATGTGCAAGGCAGTGTAAAGAGGGCAGATCATTTTATTTTCTTGGGGCTTATTTTGGTGCCAAAAAGGGAATTTTATGTGCTGAGCTGACTAGTCCCATCTTTCAGGTACGGTACTTTCTGCATACTGTAGAAAAACATCAGACGATTTATTTTCAGGAAGACTTTAAATACAGCAGCATTAGCAAAGCTCGAAGGAGGGCCACTGTGATCTTAAGCAAACGTCCCATCTTGCGAAGGATGTTTGTGTTGCAAGAAATGATCTTTGAAGGTGTTTGCTTGGAAATGTCATGAGCACAGACACAATTACTGGGCCTGGCGGTATTACCCCTCGGTAAAGGAGCGCAATTGCCAAGGAGCAAACCCTGAAAGGGTGATTGGCATATGACGTAACTACCAACAGAGTTGTATTTCAATCATCAGAGAGGGAGATAGGCATTTGACCTGAACTTATACCTGTCATAGCCTTATCTGTCATAGAACTGGGAAGCATGGAGTGCTGTACAGCAAAAATTAGGAAAAATCTTTAGGCATTCAATATCTAATTTGAAATAATCAGAAAATATATTTTAATCCATTTTTTTCTCTCAAAGAGCCTGATAAATATAATTTCAAGTAAGTTAAAATATACTTAAGTGACCAAATGGAAAGAAAATTCTTTTTCAGTGCTGCAAAAGGCAGAATCTTCTATCTAAACGCTTCAGTGAATAAGGAATGGTGTCTGTGCATCAGTCATTAGAATTTCAGACTAACTGCGGACTTTGGGACTTAAATTATATTTTAAACGATTATTCTCCTAAAAGTGACTAGTAAATAAAAAAATAAGAAAAAAAGAAAAGAAACACTAAGTCTCTTTCTAGTCAGTGCAGGTTCCTCAAGGGCAAAACATTATTTGCACTATTTTGTGCAAAAAATCTAAT
This sequence comes from Bramus lutescens, assembly GCA_001685075.1. NCBI lineage: Eukaryota > Metazoa > Chordata > Mammalia > Rodentia > Cricetidae > Bramus > Bramus lutescens. The sequence continues at coordinate 113,699 of LOEQ01003830.1, forward strand.
TAAAACATTTAAAACTACTGTGTAAGTCAGCGTCTTTTCAGTAGAGATTTTTTTAAATTTTGCCATTTATGAAGACTCTTTTCTGTTTACTTTTAATTATACTTCTCGTGTTACCCTTTTCAAAAAGAATTAAGACAAGAATGAGTCAGGACACTCACAGAAGGTCTGTCTATACAACCATGAGTGACTGAAATTTCAACAGGAAACAGCAGTCCTGACTTACAGAAGGCATTTCTTTTTACATATCCAGAAGGAAACCATTAATCATTATTATATGTATTATTTGCTACTTCCTATATGAAAGTTTTCAGGAACAGAAGCATTTTGTGAGTTCACCTGGTACAGATACTATTTTGGAAAATTGCAACTCTGTTTTTCTTGTTCTAATTAGTGTTCCTGTATGAGTCATTCAGAAAAAAAAATCTGTTCTCTGAATATTTAAACACAGTTATTCACAAAATTAAAAACTGTCATTAAAGAATAATTAATGAAGGAGAACTAAAATTAGTGAAACTGTTGTCTAAAATGGTTTAGTAACCTTTCTTTAGGCAGGTAGATGTATGTTATTAGCAAATCAGTATTAAAAGTCTTTGGACTATCACAGTTCATTGAAATCAGGTTAATTCAGAATGCCTCGTTACATGAAATTTTTAGTGAATTAAATCAGATATTTTTAAAGAAATAAAAGCAAAACAACTAGAATAAAAGATTACAAGACCATTACATATATAATATACTATTACATATATAATGATGATATATATTCATTGTAGTTTAAAAACATTTTATTGTTAGTATGTGTGTGTGTGTGAGTGAGTGAATATGTTTTCATGAAGGTGTCCATAAAGATCAGAAGTGACTGAAACATTGGGATTCCGGGGTGAAATTAAACTCAGCTCATCCGGCTAAGCCATCTCTCCAAACCTCAAACCCAAATTAGGGTAATAAATTTTAAATTGTGTGGTGTGGTGTGTGTGTGTGTGTGTGTGTGTGTGTGTATGTGTGTGTGGTTGTGTGTGGAGTGTGTGTGTATGGTGTGTGTAGTGAGCAACATGCTTTCATGAACACACACACATACACACACACACACCACCAACAAAAGAAACCAGAAAATCAAAAAATCAAACAAACAAAAAAATGAAGTAAAAGCTCATTTAAAAATCACTCAGAAAGTCTTTAATGTGGGTGTGCAAATGTAAAAAAAAAATTTCTCAATTCATCTTTGACCACTAGCAGTTTTGAAGACCTTTCATGGATCTATTTTATTGAAGGAGTTATTATTAAATTAATGATTAATTGTTATTATTAATTTTGAATTATATGACGATCACTATAGTTTGTAAAAACTGATTGTTGGAGACATTTGATAAAATCTTATTTTAGAGATTTATTTTCTGTTACTTGAGAAAAAATAGCATAAGTTATAGGTTATTTCACAGAAAAAGAACTCCCTAGTTTAACTCAGAATGAAATTCACATGGGAATTATTCATGGAATGCTCCTTGGTCTCAATCTTTATAGTAACCTTGTGCAATGATCTTTTAACATTACAGAAACAACATATTTAGTCAGGAACATGCCTCATATTTCAATCCACACAGTAGATAAGAGTAACACTCTTGGTAATAGCCATGGGGAAGAAATTTATGCTTTCAACTACTCGAAGTTTATCAAAAGCTTCTTTCAAATGTAGAACATTGTCTGAAAGATGTAAAAATCTATGTGCTCCTCTGATTTCTGTGAAATATGTCTTCAGGTATCCCCACATTTTCATATTGCTGGATAATATTGTTTGCATGGTGGATTCTCTTTTATATGTGAAATTTTCATGAGAAATTGTCAACTAAAGTCTCAAAATTTTCTGAATTATATAAAGAAAAGTATTTTTTCAATAATGATACATTTAATTTTCATATCAACTGTTCACTTGCAATCTATTCCCCCCATTTTTAGTTTTCAGGACTCTCACTAAAAATATGCTTTTAAATGTATACCTATAATATTCTGAGAAGCATTAAAATTTGGGTCACTAGAATGTTCCACATCATCTTTGCTATTTTTTTCTCTTTATTGATAGCAATATATATTTTCTTGATGTACCTTTAGAAATCCAATATGAAATGAAAAAATGCCCAACAGAAGGAAATAAAAGAAAGTTGTTAAATTAATTAATCATTTGAAGAATGAGGAAAGACAATTTTATAAACAATTTAAGTTTCTAGAAAATCCCGACATACCATACTTTTAAGTTTTCTATGACTTATAATAAAAATAAATACTACAAAAGTAAATTATTTTGTTGTTGTTTTTAATTGGTATATCTTTTTATTTTTGCTAAAAATGTGTATATTCATACAATATATTCTTGTTGTCAGAGGATTCTGTCCTGCCCCATCCTGTAGTCATTCAGTCCTAAAGAATCACACATCAATTATAAACTCATTGGCCCAATATCTCAGGCTCTTCTTAATTAATTCTTACAACTTATATTAACCCCTAATTCTTATCTACGTTGGTCACGTGGCTTGATACCTTTTTCGGTGAAGAAGTCACATCTTGCTTCCTCAGTGGGTGGATCATGCCTGGAGACTAAGCTTCCCTCTTGCCAGAATTTTCCTGTTCTCATTGCCTTGCCTATATTTCCTGTCTGGTCGCCCTGCCTTAACTTCCTGCCTGGCCAATCAGCATTTTATTAAAAAATAATACATTGACAGGATAAATGACCATTGTCCCATAGCATATTCAGGTTGTGGTTTTCTGTAAAAAAGTTAACTTTATTTCATGTATTTAGTGTTTTGTCTGCATGTATGGCTGTGCAGCACATGCATGCAGTGCTCAAGGAAGTCAGAAGAGATCATCCAGTTCCCTGAAACTGGAAGTGTGAAGGTTATGAGCAGGAATGTGGATGATGGGAATTGAACATGGGGACTCTGTAAGAATAACCAGTTCTCTTAACTGCTGAACCATCTTTGTGACTATTTAAGAAAAAAATTAAATAGCATTACAAAATGATCCCATTAAAAAAAAATCTGTTTAATTGTGTATTATTCAAATATTCCATAAAATAACTTAATAATAGGATATGGTTTGATACTCAATTAATTGTGGATAATAGAATATTGTTGAATTATAACCTATTTATATTGTGAGACTACAAAAGGATATTACTAATAAATGCATGTATGGAATACTGTTTTCTAATTTGTATCTATAACAGGTTGATTTTCTTGTTCATTTTCCACAAATAAGGAAATATATGCACTCCAACTACTTTCCCATGAATTAGAATGAGAGAAATTAATATTAAAATTAAAATTGAAGGTATGCCACAAAATTAGGAACTTTATGTACAATCTCAAATTTAGGAAACTAGTTTCCTCTGTGAAGACCTTCTCCCATTCAGTAGGTTGCTTTTTTGTCTTATTGACGGTGGCCTTTGCTTTACAGAAGCTTCTCAGTTTTAGGAGGTCCCATTTATTCAATGTTGCTCTTGTTGTCTGTGGTACTAGGGTTCTACGTAGGAAGTGGTCTCCTGTGCCCATGCATTGTAGTCTAATTCTTATATCTTAAGATTACATACTTTAAAGGTTTGTAGAAAACACCGACTTATGATTTTTTCTTTTTCTTTGATTAAAATGTTTTATTAGTATTCATAAGCTGGGTTTTCTTTTAATAAAAAAGTGAAACATCCCTGAAAACTAACATTGAACCCAGTCTTCCAAAGTACATCTTTTTAAGACTGGACAAATGTTGAAACTTAAGGGTTAAGAGCACTAATATTTTAATTAATTGTATAAGTTTTTCTTTCACAATGCTCCTTTCTGAAGGGAAACAGAGAATACAGTATCTGGAAGAAAGAGGAGGTGTGGGCAAGCTTGAAGAATTGCAGCGAAGAGAAATGTCTTTGAATATACCTAATGAGAGAAGGATCTATTTTTAATTAAAATAAATAAATAAAATTTTATATTGAGATACATATAAAAAGAATGAAAGCAGAATGCAATCATTCAGTGATCCATACAGTATCTAAAACAGTCTGGAATGACTACCTTGATCCACAGTCACATTCGGTATCAAGTTTGAATATTATATTATAATCATTTGAATTGTGGGGCGGTGGTGGTACACGCCTTTAATCCCAGCAGTTGGAAGGCATTGAGAGACGATCTCTGTGAGTTTGAGGCCAGCCTGGGTTACAAGAGCTAGTTCCAGGACATGCTCCAAAGCCACAGAGTAACCCTGTCTCAAAAATACTAATAGTAATAATAATAATAGTAATAATTGGAATTTAAAAGTAGATAAACTCTTTTTACGCAAAAATATTTTATAAATCTCTTCACTACTAAGTATATTAATCTGTGATACAAACATAAACCTGCAGGAACAAGTGCCTTATGCTAAATAAATAATCCATAAGATGTGAATTATATTATTGGACACAGATGCTGGCAACAAGAAACCATGTACTATCTTTGAATTAAACCATTGACCTGTTTTAATTTTTCTCCTAATAAATTATGAAAAAATAATTCTATGTATTCTAGTCCATAAAGCGTAAAAAATAAATAAATAGAGAATCATTTAAATATAACAGATAAAATATGATGAAGGGAGAACATTCGCACCTTCTCATGGCTTGAACTTATCTGGCTAAACTGTTAAGTGCTTGATGGTTCTGCAACTACTGCTATTTTAGGAGAACTTTTCTATCAGTGGACTTAATGAAAGTTGAAATCCCCCCCCATTTACAATAGAAAACAGAGTCAAATTATAGGCATTACATTTATCTAACATACACTGAAACTTAGCATGTGAGTGATTAATTTTTATTCTCTGATGATCAGAGAAGTTATAGGAAGAAATTCTGCCATAAGCGAATGTCCCTATTGAAAAAAATTACAAATTATAGTATTCTGATTGAGATAATATGAAGCATACTGGGTATTAATCAAGTCTAAATGACTTTACCTTTTTATTGAATTTTTGAGTTCATAAGAACACTTAAAAATTACTCATTTATTTTTACTAGAAAAACAATTTATTAAAAATTGATAATGAACTTGGTAATTTTATACTGTCATATTTAATATTTTTCTTAAATTTGAAACTACTCAATAACCTCTTGTTTCTGACAAGATTACATAATCAGCTGCCAGTGTGCTTCATAGAATAATAAAATATAGATGGAGTAATATTTAAGTATCTGTGTCTATTACAGAGAATTGCCTTCTTGAGTCATGCATTATTAAAAGTTTCTAACAAGTTATAATGGATGTAAGATAATAGAATATTTTTTTATCATGAGTGATTTTAAAATCATCTCACTGTGCTTGTCAATGGCTTAAAATAGAGATAATAGAGAAGTAATAAAAATACTAGGTATGAAGATTCTTATGTATGAGGGCTTTAAAAAGTTTTTTAATGTTTTACTAAGACATACTTTAAAGGAATGAATGGCTTTCTAAAAAAACTTCATATATACAGCATGCCTTAATATTAGTCAAAAGTTCTATGGTGCACATTAACTTCTATATATGTCAATATATAGCAATAATAAAATCTTATTTGGTGTCATCAAAGGCTTGAACTTTTTCAAAACTACCTACATGAGTCAAAGAATTTATTTGATTTTAGTTCTAAGTACTTAAAATATTTAGGAATATATCTGACAAATAATGAAATAGCGTGCTTAATAGTTTCACAAAATCCCACAGTTCCTGGACATTTTCTCAAAGGAAACTTTCAAAAGGATATGATAAATGTGTGCTATGATCAGGAGACTTTAAACAGGTCTAATGTTAGATATTTTAGAAGTCTTTTAGAGGTATTAATACTACCATAATGTTCTCTACAGACAGTGGTGATTAGGACTTTTCCCAGAAATATTAAAAATAGAACTATCATGTGATTCTGTTCTCTTTTTGGATAATGTATTTAAAAATATCACCACACCTTAATACATAAGGACACTAAAACTGCTTATTGATAATAGGAACCAACAAGGAAATTATAGTTGAGATAATAGGAACCAATAAGGAAATTATAGTACAGTTGAATATTGTTCAGAACTAAAAGAAGAAAACCGTGCCTTGTAATCAATTGGATACCCAAGACATATTCTGAGTACAGGTAACAAATTATGCTAAAAATATTTCAGGTATCAGAATCAGAGTTTGATTTACATTTTGAATTAACACTGTTATTAAGTGGTTGCTGAAAAGCGTTTTAATTTGTATGACACTTTAAATCTATTTATGGAAGTTGTTTGAAAATATATTATTTTCCTATAAATGTCTAGGAAATAGTTAAAGCTGCACAAAACTAAAATATCACAGCAGACCTAGAGAATAAGTATCTGCATTTTTACAATAATTCAAGGGAACTAAAAGGATCATTGAAATGTTCCAACAGTAATGTGGAGAAATAAACAAGAGACTATTAAATTGTCTCATGCCGCAGCAACCTACTTTGGCACCATGTCCTCTTATATTTCTCTGGAGGAACGAAGAAGTTACTTCCTCAAATTATTTCCTATGTTAATGTTGCTCAACCTGGTTGAATATTGGATGACATCTCAAAATTATTATCACATTTAATTTGATCCACGCAGGATCTAGGTAAACCTGGATGGGTAAACCACAGTTTGAGTATCAGTATTACGTGTATTGTCAAAAACCTTTAAGGACAATTGTATTTTATGTCAAGAGAAATATGGTTGTTATTTGCTAATAACTTTGATGACTCATTTTAATGAGTAGACTGTCTACAAATGTGAGATGGAAAGAATAGAATAAACATTTTGGAGACAGAAAAATGAAATGAAAACAACCCCAAAGTTTAAGATTATTGAAAAGTGTATTTGATCTTTTTATGACAGCATGAGAAATATGAACATAAAATTTAGACATATTAGTAAATCATTTGCTTTTACAGAAGAAATGTTGATAGACAGAAAGATACATCTCTATACTGACTTGAGGGGTAATAATCAAACTGTTCTTAATGAGGAAAAACAGCATGATTTAATTGCTATGTACTTTAATACATTATCAGATTTTAATTTATCACTGTAAGAGCTAAAACCTATGGTACAAACATACTAAGGTAATTACAGAAGTCAGGAGACAGGTATTTCTATTAGTTTGGGGTCTGTCTAGTCTACATAGGAAGGATATTGAAATGTACCCAGGACCACATTGAGAAACCCAATAACCATATAACGTCAACAACAACAACAACAAACCTGAAAACTTTTCTTATATGGATAAGAAATTAAGACTAGAACCATTGAATCCCTTTAAAATACAGACAAAAAGCTGTTTCTTTCAAAACAGTTGATATGAGAAAAGGGATAGAAATTATGTAAGCACAATTCTCAAAAACAGTAACTTTAAAAAAAGGGGAAGCATTAAATGATCAGACAAGTGTCATATTAAATAGGAGTATTGGTGAGATAATGGAGAAACTTACAAAAATCTTGGAGGAGGCAAAAATGGATGCCTAGAGTTTCTTTGTTTGTTTCCCATATCAGATTTTCTTTGAAAGAAATTTTAATGTCCAATCACGAAATCTACAGGCTTGTTTTCTGTTATACATGGTTTTACTTGTCTTTTAAAATTAGAATTCTCTATTGCTTCCTTCAACACCAACATTTTCAAGTGACCTGTCAAGTAATTTTGTAATCAAGCTCAATTTGGTGCTTTTCATGAATAGTGGCATTGACAATAGCAATGAGTTAACATTTATTGAGTGATAATATTCAGTTGTAGAAAATGTGCTATGAATTAATACATGCTACAATTTCATAATCCTTCCAAACACATATGAAGCTATCAGTGTATTAGTTGTAACTCAGTGCTATTGCTATTTAATTTTCTAACTGTTGCTATCATTTACTGTCTAAAATAACACTATTGAACAAATGCTATTTTGGCAAGATTTTAGTTATGACTGAAAAAGATTCTGAGATATTAACCAACTTATACAAGATCTCTCAACAAGCTAGTGAAAGATTAGATTTCCACTCTGAGTTTTCTAGTTCAAGAGCCTGAATTTATAAATATGGGTTATATTGTGGTCAAGTATTCTGGACATTTTTGTCTCCTATGAAGTCTGTAGGAGAATCAATGAGATGTGCTCAAATTATAGAAGTATTCGTATCAGGTCTGAAGGATGTTTTATCCTGTGCTGCTACTAAGAAGTGCCATTTGTCAAGATCAAATGGATTCCTTTGGCATTGAAAAATCAATACAATTTTAATAAAAAGCAAGAATGTCTTATAAGTAATGAGTGCAGTCTAATATCAAAGGTTTAAATTGCTGCACTTCTTTAATTCCAAATGATATCATTTCTAGCAAAAATATTAGCCATATTCTTTCATCTTCTATTGCTGTGCATAACCTATTGTCATTGACCTATAAATTCCCTGGTGTTTTTAGTCAATAGTCTCTTAAAATGTATTTGGATTTGTATTCTTATGCAGAAATATACCTTTTATTCACTGAGTTAGGAAATATCATTAAAAAAGCATAGCATTATTAATACTTCAGAACAGGAAGCCTCAGACACACACACACACACACACACACACACACACACACACACACACACACA
>LOEQ01003830.1:191768-206517 GCA_001685075.1 Bramus lutescens
AAAGAGCTGCAGGGTTTTGCAGCTAAATCTGAGTCAGGAAGCCTCTCTTAGATGAGAGTGCTTGCCTCTACCAAGCAGAGCAGACCCAAGAGATTGCTGCTACCAAGAAGCCATGCTTCGCTCTATTCTTTTCTGCCCAGAATTACTTCCCAAGTTCTCAGGTTTTACATGGAGTTCATTAACCACGTTGGAGCGCCATCTGTATTGAAAGGGGAGTGGGCAGGCCTGCTTTTCATCCTGCCCAGCTCCCACACAGCTAGCTTATACCCAGAAATAACAACAAATTGTATTCTTTTAAGCACTGCCTGGCCCATTATATGTAGCCTCTTCTTGGCTAACTCACATCTTGATTAACCTATCTCTATTAATGTGTGTAGCACCACAAGGTGGTGGCTTACCGGGAAGATTCTAACCCACGTCCATCTTAGGCCGGAGCTCCATGCGTCTGCCTGACTCAGCTTTCTTTCTCCCAGCATTCTGTTCTGTCTACTCCACCCACAGTTTCTTTATCAAGCAAAGAAAGTAACACATAGACCGATGACCCTCCTACATCAAGAAAGAGGTTATATCAATTATTTTTTATATAAAATAGATCTACAAAACATTAAACCCCAAAAAGTACGAATTAGGAGAGATTGATTGCAGACTCTTAATGACTACAGGCCCCTATTGGAATAAAACCTGATGAACTGATTAATTTAAACCAAACCTTAAATGGTGACAATAATGTAAACAGTCCCATGTTGTGTGAACAAAGGGAGTGGTGATGGTGGAAGGTGATGGTAAGTGAAGAGTGATGGGAAACTATGGCTAGGATATAAAATAAAAACTAACATTATTTAACATGTAATTAGTTGTATTCTAGTAAATATTTTACATATTATTTAAATGGAAATTAAAATAATGACTCAATCAATGAACGCATTGATGTTTAAATTTTAAAATACCTTACTAAACTTATTTAGAGATGTAATTATAGCTACCAGAACACTTTGACCTGCTATTTCAAATCAGCACAGCAAGATATGGTGTTAAAGAATTCTGTAATATATTTTCATAATGATAAGTCTCAATGAATAATGATACTTCTAATTCATAGAAGCACTCTAATCAATGACATAATAGAATGTAATTATAATTATCTTTCCCATTAACCATTGTATCTTTGGTCCCCAGATATCACTTCATAAGTGCCCTCTTCTTTCATTACAAGTCTCTGACAGAAATATATTGGTAATCCATGACTTAGGAAAATGATGCAGAGCATAAATTGATTAATTTCAAGTAAGGTCAGAAAAAAAGATACATTAAATAGTTTTTCTAGTGGTGAGCATAAATTTGGGAGGATAAGTAAACAGTATCTGTCTAGTATCATCCACTTTGACTTAAATATAAGCATTACTTACTAAGTAGCATTAAAATTAGAATAGCTAAGGCAAATCTAATACACAGTAGGCACAGTAAATAGAAAGTACAAAAATCTTAAGAAACTCTCTGACACTGCACATCTACTAATGGAATTGTACTGGAGCAAGACCATAAAAGTGCAAGAGAGAGCAAAAGAGAAAAGATGATTACAGAAAATTAAAGGGGAGTTACTGTATTTTTAACTAACTGTTTTCTCTTTAGTCTTCGTACAGGTAAAATGTTCTAACTCCCTCCTTATACCTGATAATCAACTGGGATAAAACATGAAATGTTTTCAGAACAAGGCCCCTCAGTATATTGCTGAAAGGGTACCCAGAAAGACATGTTTTCTCTATTATGGTAAATTTTTATAAATTAATAGTCATTAAACTTCTGTATATAAAATAATTAATTTATCAAGAGGTATTAGGATGCTGACATTGGGGGATATCTTCCAAAATCAGCTCGAAACAAAACTGTAATAGAGACCATTATGTGTTCAGAAATTTTATGTACTGAGGAGACTTCATTAGTCTGAGAGGAATCACAGCCCAGTGAATGAGTCATGAGCTCTGAAATTACTATGCCGCATGCTGTCAAATTTCAAATACACAGACTCACATGGCATGAACCCTTTATTAGTTAGAGAATTCACCCAGCTTTCTGACTTTTGAAGCATACACAATTATTGAATAAATAGCACCATAAGTATTTTGTGTTTTCTTTCTCTAGTACTATATTACATAAATTTTACAATGTTTTTTATCACTGATGAACATATAGATTATTTGCTATTTTATTAAAGCAGAATTAGAAGAATGTGAACAGGAAAGCAAGGATGGGTTCCCTTAGGTATAGCTTCTGGTTCCTAATAGACTCTGAAGTGAGTAATGTCAGGAAGAATCTAGGATGGATAACTAGACAGGACCAAAATGGAAAAGAATAGGCTCTAATAAAATACCCAAGTCATCATCTAAAGCTTTGCAATTCTCACTTACAGAATATACAATGTTTTTACATTTCTTTGTGGCTTTGTCTTCTGTCTTTTCTGATGATTCAATTTTTTGTTAGTACCAAGAAATAAACTCTGAAACCCCCCAGACAACCACTAGTACATTTATTACAATAAATATTTATGAAGACAATGTCTTTATTGGGGCCAATCCTTTGGCTTGCAAGTAGTATTAATTCCCTTGGGAATAGACATCATAGAAAATAAACGAAATTTCAAAGATATTTAGGATAAATATATAATTGGCATATATTACCTTCCAATAATAAAACATTTTTCATGGTGGCCATCACTGTATACTCCGTCTTGAAATGCATTGGAATTCAGTGTCTTTATTAACATTGAATTTATAAGTTTTTTTTTCCTTTTAGTCATTGTGGTAGGTTTTATAGTTATAGTTGATGTGGAATTGTGTTTCTCATATATCCAAGATTCAGGTTCTCTTCAAAGGAAAGAGATGAATATTCCATATTCTGCTCAGAGAGCTAGGAATGGAGGTGGTTAATAGACTAAGTGATTTCTGTGCTATCTGTTGAGCCAAGGCATATCTCTCTCCCCCAGTTTCCCATAAACACAGTCAGAGATAGTTAACAGCCTAGGTGACCAGTAAGCTTTCTGTATGACTGAGACCATATCAGATCATCCTCTGGGCACTTAAGATAACACATATAGCCTATTTATAGAAACCATCCTCATGGAATGAGATACATGTACTTTGAAAAAAATGAAGAATTATGCCTTCTTGTGCACACACATGATTGCTGCCAGAGCTCCTTCTGCTCCTTCAGCCAATAGCCTTTAAGATACCAGTCCATTTGGGCGCGGTCTCTCTGGCTTGAAAAAGCAGTAGTATCCACAAAGTTCCCCCTCCTTCTTCGGACTCCTCTTCTGGCTACCAGACGCTTTTCATGGTCATGCAGGAGGCTGTTGTCTAGGACAGTGGTCTGTAAGTTTTTTCCCTTTAAATAAATAAGCCTTTTATTAATCATAATTCCAAACTGGTGTGGGATTGTTTTGTGAGTTACTCCTTTACATGATTATGTTGCATCAGGAAACATTTTCAAAGTTATACATATACTATGCCTAAAATAAACTGCCCATGGTCACACTCTAGATGTTTGAACTTTTGCCAGCTACTGAGTCCTGTTGAACTGTATTTCTTTTCTTTTTTGCCTCATTTAGATCATTACTCTGCTGACCCTGATTTGCAGAGAGCCCCACAATTAACTGCCTTGGACTTGGAAGTGAGACCATGTAACTTTTAAAAAGTCTCAAACCCATTAATTCATGTCTTCCTAAAGCATTTATTATGTTTTAATATAATTTTATGTCATCTTTAGTTACTAAGGGATAACAGGTGACACATATCCTTTCTTGATTTTGACAAAGGAAAATGAAGGATGTTTGATTTGTATCATAACTGGTTCTTATTGTTAAATTTCAGACTAAACATCACTAAATCATTTTACCTAACATAGTCTATAATTATTAATGTCATTATTACTATTATTATGTTTTTTTACAAGTGTAGATTTCTCTGTAAAACAGTCCTGGCTATCCTAGCACTAACTTCGTAGACTAGGCTGATCTCAAACTAATAGAGACCTGCCTGCCTCTGTCTTCTGAGAGCAGGGATTAAAAGTGTGTTAAATCATCACCTAGAACCTAATATAAATATTGTATAATAATTTTATTTTGAAATTTTAGATGAATAATTTCCCTAATTTTGCTATAATTAGCACATTTCATAGGTATCCTAATATTTAACAATGCTTTGTTCTCTTGAATGACGTTATTAAAGTATTATTTTATCAATATTCTATTTGCTATTGTTATACTGAAAATTCCAAAGTTCTGTTTAACTGACATGTAACAGTTGTACATCGTTTGGAATTAAACTTTCATGTATTGTTCTGTATATAAATTGTAACTAATAAAACTTCCTCATATTACTGATTTGTCATTTGGGGATAAAAACCTTAAGAACATATACTTTCATCAGCATTTAATTATACATTACCTAATTTTAATTGTAGTAACAGTGGAGCACCATACACCATTTATATCTGCTGGTTCATACTACTAAGGAAAATTTACCTCCTTTAATTAATGTCTCTGGTTTTCTACACTTCTTGATTCACAGCCTCTGATGGTCACATCACTGCCCTGTTTTATGAGTGAGGTTTTCATGTTTTCTTACATATATGTAAGATCCACCAGCATTTGTCTTTCTGTACATAGCCTGTTCCACGGAAAAATGGGCTTTTTTGTCACAGCAATGTTGTTACAAATTAAACAACTTTTAAGAGCTAAGTGATGGATGAGCAGTTAGGAGTACTGGATATTATTTTAGAGGAGCAGGTCTTAATTTCCAGCCAACATGTGATAACTCACAACCACCTATAACTCTGGTTCCAGGGATTATAATACCCTCATGCGATCTGTACAGACATCAGGGATGTAAAATGCACATAGACGTACATGTAAGAAACCACCCATACAAATGAAATAACAGAATTTCTTAAATGACAGATTTTAGAGGGCATTCAGTACTTCATTCTTTGTGTAGTGTACACATGCATATATACCAATATACAATTTATACAAACACATACACATTTACATATTGCCTGAATAACTTTGTTGTCAATTTGACATATAGGAGAAGACACAGCCTCAGCTGAAAAACTGCTTTGATCCAATTGGACTCTGGACAGGTCTATAAAACATTTTCTTAATTGCTAATTAATATAGAATTGTCCATCCCATTGTGTGTGGTGTCATCCTTAGGAAAACTGGGTCTCGGTTTTATTAGAAAGGTGGCTGAGAAATAAAACTGATAAATAGTTTTCTATCATCTCTACTTTGGTTCTTGCATCCTAGTTCCTTTTTAAAGTCCTGTACTAGCTTTTTTCAGCAATGGATTGTGACCTGCATGTTATAAGATGAAATAAACCCATAACATCTGATTGCTGCTTTTGTTCAGTCTTTTGCCAAACTATAGAAAACCAGTTTAGAATACACACACACACACACACACACACACATACACAGTAACAGACCACTTTCTGATTGGATAAAGCCTGCTTCACAGTAGGAAACACATGAATGACATTGTAGATTTGGCTCAGAATGCATAGCTGGAGGGCTCAAAGGCCATCACTGGTAATGTCATTACTCTTATTGTACTAAATGGTAACAATATCAAATTGCCCTTCTAAATTGATATCTGTCTACAAATAAATTATGAAGGTTCTCAGGTATTATCAAAAATGTTTCCTTTTGATATTTACAGTAGTTAATTCAGAAAGTCACAGTTGTTTAAAGTGCATATAATAACTGTCTGTGGAGTGCTCAGTCAAAATAGGGCATTTGTACAAACATACACAACACACACACACATTATACATATACAATACATTTTCCTGTCCATGACTCAGGAAGCATTATGGAGGAGGGTGCCAGAGATTGCAAGTTTGGGGAAACAAATCAGTGCATTTCTGACATGACAGGGCTACTGAACTCATAAGTTAGCACCTACAATTACCTGCATAAGACCGAGACAAGTTCAAAGCAGCCTACATTCTAGCATGGATAGGGCAGTGTCCACTAATCTCTACCATTAAGTGTAGAGCTGTGGACTTTTGATTACTTATAGACAAGAGGGCATCAGTTTATAGGAATTGTATGGCCTCGAGTAGATCCTTCAGGCTATAGTGAATACTCATCAAGGTTGAAGTATATGCTTAACAAAAAGTATACATTGTGGGTTATAAAAATGTAAGAAGATTAGAAGTTGAGGAGTTTGGGAGATTGAAGTAGATCTGAGAGGAATTATCAGGAGAACAGCATATGAATATGATTGAAATACATAATATGAAATCTTTAAGAATTAATAAAAATAAAAAATAATGAGAAATCACTGTTTATATTACTCAGAAGTAGGCTGCTTGCCCTGCCTGCATAAGCCCTTGGAATCAGTCTTCATCTAGATACACACACAAGAAAACATGATAAGATTTTGATGTTAAATGAGGATTTTCTGAGACCAGAGAGCATTTAAATTATTTTTTGGATCTGTATCTAATTTTCTTTTTGCACTGAACAGTTCTTCCTGTGTCAATGTCAATGTCTCCACTTTTTGTTTTTGTCCTGTACTCTGTTGTTGAAATCCAACACATCAGCTGAAGATGTATATAAACCCCAAATTCAATCAAAGCATAAATAAAATGTCTCCTGTATCCAACCTGGAAAGAGGAATTTAATGCATTTGCCACTTTTAAATTTTTTTCCCCCCTGTGGGTATAATTCCAACTTAAATGGCAGTGCATCTACTGAAGCTGATGGACTTGCTGTCTTTAAGAAGCACAATTAAGCCATGTGGGAGGGGAGGTCACACCAGAAATCACAGAAATTAAACATTTATAACACTGGATCAAAACAGTTCCTGCATCATGCTGATGATCCTCCATTTATACAATTATCCACCGCTTAGATTGCTTTGGTCTCAAAACATAGAAACCATTAATAGTGCAAAAATAAGTATGAAATGAGCATGAGATGCAGTTTCTAATGAAAAATGTATTAGCCCATGCTAATGCAAGCAAACAGAAGGTAAAAAGATCCGGGTAAGCACAATCAGTCGCAATGGAGCATAATCATTCTTGATGCTCCAAGCAGGAGGAAAATCAATGTTTCCAAAGGCCTAGGCAATGTAGTTGAGCATGTGAACTTTGATGAATGCCTTTGTTCACAACAGAAAACCCTTTTCTGTTTTCAGCAATATACTTGATTAGAAGATAATAAATTATTACATGTATGTTAAGTAACTAAGCATATGTAATCATTTGTTACATAGCATGTTAGGTACCAAGAAAAATAATTTGGCTGTGAACTCAGCCTGTGTTCAGTTATGTATTTGCATAGGAGAGACCACATGAGCAAATTGCCATGGAAGGCTTAAAAATTACTTGCAGACATAGGCACCAACTCCTGTAGGAAATATGCAAGGGATTGTTAGAAAAGCGCTGGAGTAAGAGATTGTATTAGAAGAAAGGATACTTTTCTTTGAATGCACCAACCGCTGGATTCACAAAACTTTAATTTGAAGGTATAACCGTCTGATAGAGCAAAGAAACCATTCTGGGAACGCTGGAGAACATTTTTAATTACAGCACTCAGGACTTAGCCAGGTAGATCTTTGTGAGTTTAAGAGCAAGCATGATCTACTGTAGTGAGGAGGTGAGCAGGCCTGCATTTCATCCTGCCCGGCTCTGGCATGGCTAGTTTATACCCAGAAATAACAAGACACAAATTGTATTCATTTAAGCNATTAACCAATGAAAGTAACACATAGACAGATGACCCTCCTACATCAATCTACAAAGTAACTTCAAGGCCAGTGATACATGATGAGAACCTGGCCACATTACCTAACATGTCCTTAGTTACCTAACACGAGTGCTGAGGTCCAGGTTCAGGAAGAAGTCTTCCATTAATAGGTAAAAGCCATTGAAGAAGATATTCAATATCAATCTCAGGCCCACATGCATAAGCATTTTAACATATATACATGTTTACACATATGTAAAAATACTTACATATGTGACACCTATATGAATGAATAAATAAAAGCATAACTTTTAAATTACAGGTATTCAAAACTTGAATTTGTAATAATTGAATATCAGTGACTACATGATAAATATATTTCTCATAAGCTATATGAGGTATAACTAGGGTTTCTATTGTTTTTCATTAAGATTTCAGGAGATTAATGTGTCTTTAGTCAACTTTACAGATTATAATTCTTCCATCCATATATATATATATATATATATTGAATTTTATGTTAACTTGAAACCATGTTCAAGGAATGTCATTTGGTATTAAAGTTTTCCTTTTCTTGTTGATATTATGGTATGGAGATTTTTGTTGGAAGCATAGGTTTGTTTTGCCAATACTATGCCTAAAGAAATTAATTATAAAAGGCCCTTAATTTCTAAGAGAATAATATTTTGTTTCAATTTCAAGCTTTATTTTATTGTTGTATAGTTTCATTTAAAGGCTCAGTTTAAATGTATGAACTAGATTTTCTAGTTAGTTTAAATGAGCATGAGAAATTCTCTTTAAATTGAGTCTTCCAAAGAGCAGGCCATTATTTCTCACTGTTGAACAGACAATAGAGTCAAAAATACTGGTCCATGAGATGTCTGAGGAGCATCCATCCTCATGAAGCAGCAGCAGCCTTCATTCTGTATCATTAGGGCACTATAAGTATGTCTCTAAGGTAATTTGAATAAGGATATTCATATCATCCATTTGAAATTAAGGTCTGTCTTCAAGGTGTAATCTTCTAGCAAAAGCCTAACATTTTCACATTGAGATTAGGATTTCAACGATAATTTGAGCAGGACAAATAATTCATTGAGAGCATTTGGAAAATAATGCAGTTATTAATAATGCAATTGTATTCAATCACATTGTATTGTATTCAATTACATTGTATTGAATGTATTCAATTAAAAATGTTTTGAAATATATTGAAAATTGAAAATGTAGAGTGTGGAAAGGAGGTCAAAAAACAGGAGAAGAAAGGATAAGGGACAAATAGAGCCAAAGTTGTTTGAAAAAGTCTTAAGGAATTACACTATGTTATATTTGACAAAATATGCACAATGCATACAAGTATAGTTGTGTAAACAAACACACCACACAGTTTTCAAATCAACATGAGCTGATGCTGCTCCCCTGAAGAAGCATAGAATAACAATTAATCCAATATCAGGCATGAGAAATATCCTTTTCTATAGTTGCTCTCCAATCAACATAGATTATTGATTTACTAATGTAACCTGTTGTTGTCTTTCATAAGTTTATGGTGAGTCCCAAATGCTGAAGACATACATATACTTAGGAGACACTTAAATCCCCTACATGTATGACTCAAGATAGATCTAATCTGAATTCCTTCCTCCTCCTATTTAGCTTCCACAGTACAAAAATACTATTCAGCTTGCAAGAGACAGAAGCAATCAATATTCATAACCATTTGCACACCTATAATCCAAAATAATGACTGACATGAAAAGTTTTCTATAAATATGTAGTAAGTGAGAACTCATGTTGCTTTTACCCAACAGCTTCTAATTGGACTTAAGGCATTTTCAACAGGAAGAAAATCTTCTCTAATCCTGAAAGCCTACCAACATACTAAATCTAGTAATGGCATGGATCTTAAAAAAGAAGCTACTACTTTTATTTTGCTTTACTAGCATAATGCCTTTCTACATTCTGAATATGATTCTTAGACTCTCAGATAAGGATACCTATACCCATTATCAAGCAAGTCTGTCTTTACAACAAATGGGAGAATATCACAGAAAATAATGAACAAAATGCAGAGATAAATGGATCATGAAGAGCCCAGCTCTAATGGATGCAGCACAGCCAGCCCTAATAGCTACATCACACTTCTTGCTTCTATGGATCATAGAGCACTGTGTAAGAGGAGAGCAGAGAGAATGTAAGAGACAGAATACCAGGAAGTCAACTGTAACATGCTAATGTGGTTGGGGAAATTTCACAATGCTCCACTCAGGCAAGGAGCTAAAGAAAACCGCTGGAAGAGGGAGAATTACTCTGTCACAGAGATGAGGCTCCACATTGTCATCTGGTCCACAGTGCTCAGTCACAGTGCCATAAACACCCAATCAACAAAAACAGCTTCAGTTGGTTGTATTTATATACTTGTGTATAATAATACAAAAGTCTTAATTTGAGAATGCAGAAATGAGGGAAAGATCGGAAGGAAGGTACTTGGAAGGGTTGGAGGGAGAAGAACAAAAAAAGTGAAGTGAAGTTATTGTGTTTTATTTTAAAAGTATTTATAAAGGATTCCAGCAACACAAATATTAATGTTGCCTCCTTGCAGATTGAATTTTTGAATCTCAGATTTACTTTTTGAATGTCTGTGTGGTATTTGGTAGTACATCTCTTGACCATGAGACAAATATCTGGAAAAAAATGAAAAGAAATAAATTACAATTTGAGGCCTGTTGTTTATACTATCTCAACTAGAGGGAAACCACATTTGGTAATGGAAACAGCTAACTACTCCGTGCGAACGAAGTCATGTTTATTACAAGAGTATCCTTTATCACTTATTTACTAAACCTACGATATCCTAAAAACAACCAATAATCATTAGTCCTTAAAGTCACAGATAAACATAGTCATCACTCTTTGAGGAAACTCTTAACAACTGGAGAGATGGCTGCACAATGGGTGGTGCTGGCTGCTCTTCCAAAGGTCCTGAGTTCAATGCCAAGAACCCACAGGGTGGCTCACTAGCATCATGTAATAAGATCTAGTACTCTTTTTGAAGAAGAGACCTCTTCAGTCGTCCTCATTCACCTGAAATCCATTATAGACAAGTTCAACAGAAAATATATGGGCTGCCCATGCATGCTTCAGCATTGTCAGGGCATAAATTCCATTCATTTATTTTTCACAGAGCACCAGAACCAAACAAATTGAGGGCTGTGCAGCCAGGTTTCAGCTGATAGAGATACAAAACACTTTAATCTGTGGAAACATTGTGGAAATAGGAGTAGAAAGATTCTAAGCATGAAAACATCAGGGAGTTTGTTCTGAGACATTTTCCTAGTAATATAAAAAGCTATACCCAGAATGTGGCACCAACATGACTAACAAAACTTGAGCTGCAAAGAATAAAACAAATGGACAAGCCAAAGTGGAAGAAGAATANTGGAAGGAAGAAAAGGAAGGGAGGAATGATGTAATTTTATAATAATCTTAAACATAAAATAAAAAGGGATAAAAAGGGAAATTTTATTTGATCATTTATTGAGAGTGGTCTGTCTGTGATAGACGGGTGACATTACTTTGGGTCTGGGAAAGACCTAGTGTCATGGCAATGGGAATATTTGGATTATGTATATGTAGGGTAGGAGACACTTATTCCATTGTCATTAAAAGACAAAGGCAGAGAGTGCAAAAAGTAGGAAGATGAGAGTTCAGGGACCCTTCAAAGACACACAAATTCCACATGAAGATGGGATAAATTTTCTTCTGTGCTCAGGGAGGAGAGGGGATATATAGGTAGGAGAAATTATTAGATTGTCGTGCCTGGAATACATGCCCATCTTAGATAAGGAACTATTTCCTTGTAGAAATGGCATGCACCTGTGTCCAGGAAGTCCCAAGTCAAGTTTGATCAATCAGCTAAACAGCTTAAAACCCAGCCTTGCAAGGATGGCAGGGGCCGGGAGAGTTACGGTGTTACTGATCATATATAACAAAATTCTATGATGGGTGAAATTGTTGCTGACCCTGTCCAGTCAACATTCATCACATATAATTGCTCCTTGACTGCCCAGTTAAAATAAAGATTTTCACATCATACTAGAATCACCCAAGCTTTTGTTTAAAAGGGCCTGCACGCCTTTGTCCTGGCTCATCATTGCCATTTTGTGTGGATGACCGACACGTGTATACTGGCTATTTCTGCAGAATAAATATTTCTTGTGTTTGCATATTATTGGAGTCTGGGGTCTTTCTTCAGTCATCCTTAGTCCCTGACTAGATAAATAATAGAAGATGGTGTTTTTTTTTTCCTCTACCTAGGTCCTGCCTCATAATATTTTAAGATGTTTTAAAACAATGCTATAAACTGGAGACCCCTAAGTCAACAAACGAGCCCAAGGGAGACCTTTAAAAATCTAAATCACTGGTCTTTTAGGTATGTGTAAATTGTATATATTGAGTCGCAGAATTGAAGATCCAATTAATATAGACTAAAACCTAAGAAATTTCACTTCAGTTAAAAACAGAGATCTGTTAGTCTAAATTTATCAACCTTCATCACCCTGTTACAGCTTTGTGTAATCAAGGTGAATCCACAGAATTAATCTACTCAAAACTACAAAAAATAGGGAAAAATCAAATAAAAAGTGAGCTCTGACATATCTGAAATTTTCATAATTTAAATTATTTACATATACAAATATTTATGAGTGTATCATTTAATAATTAGCACAAAATGAATAAAAATTCTTATCTATTAATGCTTGCTTTTCAAAATGGATTTCATGAGCAAGGAATGGCCAGAAGAACAATTTCTTAGCTTTTAGCTTTGCCCAGCATTCCCTTACCCAGTTTATACCTAATGTGTTGTGAGAAGTGATGGTTGAGAGAAGGACGATTAACCAGAGATAAATCCTGAGACTTCCTATATTATTTCACAGTGAGGCAGATGTTTGAGTTAAGGAGGCATCTGGGGTATTGATGTATCAATCCAAAACACTAACAGCAAAGGCTACTTCATAGAGCTTTCAGCTCTAGGAGAAGAAAAGAAAACCAGGGTGCTAAGCATTCGGTGTGTCTGTGCCTACTGGGAGCATAACTGGAGAGTGAAGACAAAATTATCATAATCACCCAGAGTTAATTATCTCCTTCAGTAAACAGGAATTTAGCAGAAAGGAAGTTAAATGAGAAAATAGATAAGGCAAAATACTCTCGGGGAGTATAAGGGCCAAGGAAATGAGACACCCTAGCAACACACTTGAAGCCTTCCCAGCAGCTGGACATTGACAATATCAGGAACACAAAATAGAAAAGAATGCCAGGGAGGAGGGAGGAAGGAAACACACGCAAGCGCGGGCGCGGGCGCGTGCGCGCGCGCGCACACACACACACAAACACACAAAGAGTGGGTGGGGAGAGAACGAATGAGGGGGGGGCAAAAGACTTTACTATATAACTTCACTTTTAAAGAGAATTTCTAAGTGATCCACGAAAAGGAAAATGTTACAAACATAGCCAGTGTTTTCCATATAAGAGAAAAAGTCACATTTTACTGTGCCTAGGAAGGAGAAGATTGTTAGGTAGAAATATTTGCCACCTGAGAAGGTAATCAATTACTCATTAGTTGGGTAGGAAAATTATAATTGTAGAAATAATTAAGATGGAGTCTTAGGCTGCAGAATATCAAAAATATTGACTGGCGACCTGGACTGTGGAAACCATAGTTCCAACTCTGAAGATATCTATTGTTGTTGAAAAAGTCAGACAGCAGAGGTAAGAGTTAATGAACACATTTCAAACAATTTACTGAAGTAACGTTTTCAAGTTAACACTTTTAGGTGAGCCGTAGTCATGAAGACATAAGGGAGCATAATTTAAATTTTATTTCATTGACTGAGATTGTATTTACAAAGATGAAAATCCCCAGCCAATTAGATATTACTTCAGCATTTTCTTCATATTAAATGAATATTTTTTAATTAACTGATAATCATTTTAATAAAATTACTTTAATTTATTATTAGAAACTAAATTAAGTAAACATATTGTTTCATACTATTCTCTTTATTAATGTTACAGAGGAAATAACCATAGTAAGGCATTAATTTTTTGTCAAAATTTTAAAGATGGCTATAAAAATTATCAGTAACATTTTCAAAGCATGAATGGACTCACCATTTTAAAATTGTAAATACATTTTCCAATTTTGAATTTAGGTTTTATTGCTTCATTCTTATAAAAAATTGATTAGAAAAGCATGCAAATTTTCAAAGTTTTGATCCCATTAAAGCAACCCTTTCTTAAGATCATTTTATAAATTAATATAAATTACATATTCATGCATGAATAGACACCAAAAAAGAGCACACAGATGTTTGAGTTGAAGTACACATCTGTTGGCAAGCGAAGAAATTTTGTATGTGCTCAACTGCATCTGCCCCTCACTTTTCCTTCTATATTTATAACTAAAATGGTATTTTGTGAATTAAAATAAATTATTATCCAGAAACAAATCTTGCAGTTTTTAACCCAAATGTATTTGCTTGACATTTTATTATTTTGCAAAGAAAAAAAATCTCTGACAAAATATAATCTGTGAGGCACAAGTGGGGTTTACCTATAAAGTAATGTTTGTAATGATTAATTAACTATATACTATTAATATTATTAGAATTATGTTGAAATACAACATGTTATCAACTGACTGAGTTTTATTGTTGTTAGGAAGCAAGATAGTAATTAGAATAACTTCCTAATTACATATATGCATATATTATATTGATATAAATAGCTGCATTGTTTTCTTGACACAAAAAAGAATTAAAAAAACATTATTTATTGCCAACAGTGGTAACCTATGAAAAATCATTTATGTGAAACTGAATAACCAAACTCCAAACAATAATGTACACACTTATGATGTAGGAGGGTCATCTGTGTATGTGTTACTTTCATTGGTTAATAAAGAAACTGCCTTGGCCCTTTTGATAGGCCAGCCCTTAG
>LOEQ01003830.1:224339-244575 GCA_001685075.1 Bramus lutescens
CACACACACACACACACAGACACACACAGACACACATGCATACCTCTTACCACAGAATTTAAGGATTGCTGTAGTGATAGAGGAACAGCTTGTTAATTTAATGGCTGCCCAGACTCCCAAAATAACCACACAGAAACTGCATTAATTAAGTCACTCTTGGCTTATTAGCTCTAACTTCTTAGTGGCTAGCTCTTTGTTTTTTGCTAGCTCTTTCATCTTAATTTAACATTTAACCCATCTCTATTAACCTGTGTATCACCACATGGCTATGGCTTATCAGCAAGGTTCCACCCAGCATCTGTCTCCACCAAGGCTATGTGGCTTCTCCTGACTCGTCCTTCTTTCTCTCAGCATTCAGTTTAGTTTTCCCCAGCTAGCTTTTTTCTGCCCTGCTATAGGCCCACGCAAATTTTTTTATTTATTAACCAATAAAAGCAACACATATACAGAAGGTCTTCTCATACCAGATTGCCACCAATTTGAGAACAGCCTGAATGACACAGTGAATTTAACAGTAGCTAGAGATACAAAGCAAGACCCCATTTCCAAATAACAAAAGAATAAAAATCAAAACACTCATTGAAAACTGTTTGAAACATGTAATTTTACTGTAATATTTGTAAGGATATCTAACTTAGGAACCTGCTCTATGCAGTGTTTTAATGTTTAAAGAAATCTTGTTTTAGGAAAAGTATATATAGACTGGAGAAATGGCTTAGCTGTTGAGAGCACTACCTGCTTTTCCAAAGGACCTGAGTTCAATTTCTAGCAACAATGGTGGCTCACAACCATCTTTTTAAGAGATCTGGTGTTGTAAGGAAGAGGCAGCCCTTGTTTGTCCTGGCTGCCCAGCTATCTTACACCTGAAATAACCACACAGAAACTCTATTCATTAAAACACTGCTTGTCCCTTTAGCTCTATTTTCTTATTGGCTAATTCTTACGTCTTAATTTAACCCATTTCTATTAATCTGTGTATCGCCACGTGACTGAGGCTTACCAGCAAGATTCTAACCAGCATTCATCTCAGTCAGAAGATCCATGGCGTCTCTCTCTATGCCCTTCTTTTCGGCATTCAGTTCTGTCTTCTCTGCCTACCTAAATTCTGCCCTATCAGTCCCAAAGCAGTTTCTTTATTCATCAAACAATGAAAGCAACACATGAGCAGAAGAACCTCCTACATCAATCTGGTGCCCTCTTGAGAAAGAGACCGGGTCAGTCATCCTCATCAACTTAGACACTGAAACCCAATAAGGAAAAGTTCAACAGAACTGCTGTATATGGGCTCTCCATGAATGCTTCATCATTGCCAGGGCATAAATTTCATTCTGAAATTTCATGTATGAATAAATACCTCTATTTGCTTATGTAAACTATTCTGAAATCTTCTAGCACAAATTGTGAACAACCAAATAAAATTAGAACTGCACAGCATACATTGCCCTCAAATGTACAATTTAAAAAGCATCCACTAACAAACACTTTGTGGTACATAGGAATAGTTAAACCCAATCCATTTGAAGAGATATGTAAATGATAAAGAACCTAAAACTTGTTAGTTAGAGAATAGTTACTTTAAGAACTAAGTATGAAATTAATAGGAGATAGTCCAACAGCAAATTATCTGGTCCTCTGGCTCTTAAAATCTCCAGGTCCCTTTTCTGCACTGTTCTCTGAGCCTTAGGTATTGAAATCTTTCAGAGATGTATCGATTGCAAGTGAGCTTCACAATTCTGCAATTTTAATTTTTTGTGGTTTTCTGTAATGGTCTCCATCGTTTAGAACATATGAAAAAGTCAATAAAATCTCACCAATACAATTGCCTAAACATGAGCTAAAATAAAGCAACACCTACAGACATGCCAAAGTGGACACGAAAGCCCACAGGTCTCAAATCAACACAAAGGACTACGGCCAACTAAAGAGTGCTGAGAGGGGCAGAATCACCATTCTCTGGGAAGAGTACACAAACTGATTATCCCATCTCAACCAGTCATTACCACAAGCATATTTACTTATAACATTTTACAGCCTGAGCAGGTTATTTTGGGGAATACAAAGAATGTAAAAAGAGACCAAGAATTTGAAAGAGAGCAAGAAGGGCTATATGGTAGGATTTTGAGGGAGAAAAGAGAAGGGAGAAATGTGGCCATTATAATATCAAAATAATGTTAAAATTCTATTACAATCTCAAACCAATGTAAAGACCTCAAAGCAATGTAATAAATGGGAACTGGAGAGGTAATACAGTTGTTAAGAGGAAATAATATAAACATCTAACTAATAATGGGGGCTGGTGAGATGATGAAGTTGTTAAGAGCCAATACTATCTTACAATGGGGCCAGACTTTCATTCCCATAACTCAAGCCAAGTGGCTTACAACTACTTGCAATTCCACTGCCTGAGGAACTTACACCTTCTTCTGGCTCCCTTGTCACACAGCTGTACATGGACACCCAAATAACAGTTACATATACACATATCCATAATTAGAAAATTTCTTTAAAAGATTTAATTGTGTTATTTTTATAATGATTTCACATAATTAGGATAGAGCAATAAGCCTGGATCAAAGCACTTTTATTTTAATTAATTTAATTGGACAGAAATAGAGTAACACAAAGAGAGAAAGACCAAAAGAGGCAGTTCGATACAGAGAAACAATATAAACTCTATCTCTTTCTTAAGTTTTTAATGGACCTGATGGCGTGAAGTCTTTGTAAGGTACAAATCTAAGCAGTAATGACCTTGCTTAGCTTCCAAAATCTCATGAAACTGAGCAATATTATGAAGGAGTACAGTAAACTAGAGAGAAATACCATTTCTCCTAGAAGCGTGTCTCTGCATTCCTCTATAAAGACTATATCCTAACAGGCTGTGCCACTGGAATATCCTCCATGTCTGCTTTGGTCTATGTTGTCACCATATAGCTGACTGATAATACAGCAATTCTCTGGGAGCAAATGATCTTTTCCTATGTTCATAACAGTCTGCTTCAAAGGCTGTTATGAATTGAAAATATTACACACACACATACAGATAAACACACTTACTTACGTACAAATTCTAATGGGGAATTTTATAATATATTTCCTAAGTGAAATTATATTAATGTTTATTGGAAATTATTAAAATGGCAAAGAAAGTATGGGGCATAGAAATTTAGTACATTAGTATATATTTGCAAAGACCTCGGAAACAGACTTATAAGACAGTGGGGAATAGAAACTTTCACCAAAAACTATCCTTCACAGAAATTGCCCTTGTCAAAACTGTCAGAGTAAAATTTCAAGAGAAAATAAATGTTGAGGAAACAAATGAAAATGAGTAAGTTTACCAGGTGAAGGTTTGAGGTGCACACAGGCTGGCATTGGAGGACATGCTCAGAACAATGGATGTACACCAGAAGAGCTGCTGAGGGCTTCATAGTCTTGCTAAGGTCATTTAACATGTCCAGACCAGACAGTTCTTGGGCCAACAATGAAGGATTTTAGAAACTAAGAGAGGAAAAAGTGATGGCTCAAGCGGTTCAAGTCCCCGATGTACAAGAATGACAACCTGAGTTTTTACTCTCAGCAGCAGCATAAAAACCTCACAGCATGGCTCATATGTTACTCCAGGATATGTAGAATCAGAGAAATGGTCACCTCTGTGGCTTGTTGGTTAGGCTCAGATTCAATAAGAGAACCAGTCTCAAAAAAACAAAAACTGAGATGGACACGAATAGAAGAAGAAATGTAAAACTGATGTCAGGTTTTCAAGCATTCAGGCATGAGTAAGGACAGCTGAACACAGACGTAAACACACACACACACACATACAGAGAACACAAGAACAATAACAACAAAGAGCCACCAAACAAACAAAAAATTCTTTAATAATAAAAGTCCAAAGAGGGAATTAATCACTTGCTTTCTGTGCATCCTTCCTAGGTTATAATCTATAATCCCCCACTCCTCCCACGTCCTATTCTGTTCTGAATCTATTGTCACTGTTCTCAGGTTCTCACCTGGGAAGCTTCTTTTCATCCGAAGAAGTACCTTAACTTCTTTCATGTAGTGACTATTCTGTAGTTTTGATTTGATTTTCT
Organism: Bramus lutescens; assembly: GCA_001685075.1. Classification (NCBI taxonomy): domain Eukaryota; kingdom Metazoa; phylum Chordata; class Mammalia; order Rodentia; family Cricetidae; genus Bramus; species Bramus lutescens. Next base: position 228,431 of record LOEQ01003830.1, read on the forward strand.
AACTTTGTGTATGCATAAAGAAAATATGTTTCCCATTCCTTTTTTCCCCCTTGGGTGTGCATGCATATATGTGTAAATTGTTCCTCTTGTTTTTGACTTCTCTTAAAATTTCTGTAATGAAACTCAAACTCAGGTCTGAGAAAACTTAACAACGATTTGCAATATAAAGTTTTGTTTTCTTTCAAGGAGGACACAGGGAGAAAGGAAAATAGAATAGATGTTGAGAGTGAACTTGGGGCTGTCGGAGAGACAGAGAGTACTTGGAGAGACAAGTGGAACTGAGAAGCATTTGGTAGGGCGGAAGCTTAATTCAGTGGAAACTCCCTGGAATCCAGGAGAGTGACACTCGCAAATTCTTTTAGGAGTGAGGGATACTTTGCCCAAACTGGCCATCTTCTACAATCAGTCAAGGCTACTAGCAATGTAACTGGGACATCAACCCAGCCACCAGTAATCTGTCCTGTCTGCAAGATGTGCTGGGAAAATAGTGGCACAGAACTTGTGAGAGTGGCCTACACATTACTGCTTCAATTTGAAAGCTATGTCACAAGAGGGAGCCCATGCGTAATACTGCTTGAACTGACAGGAGCTAGAATCGGGACAGTCGAGAGACCCACGACAGAACTAAACAATACGACTGGCAAAAACCAATAAACAAACACAGGGCAGTGAAATGATCCCTAATGATATTCTTCTATACTCGTAGAATGATGCCTAGCTCAACTGTCATCAGAAGAGCATCATTCAAGAACTGATAGAAGCCTATGCACATATCCGCAGCCAAGCACTCTTCAGAGCTGGGGAGACAGAACAGTTATGGAGTTGTACTGTAGGTGTCAGAGACGGACAAGACAGCAATAGAACATGGTTGAAAGAATCAACTAAGAAGGGAGTATAGGGGTTCATAGAGGCTGAAGTCATCAACACTGACTCTATATGGGTCTGAGCTAGGTCCTCTGCTTATACCTTATGGCTCTGTAACTTGTTATTGTGGGACTCAATGTAATGGAGATGGGAATGATTCTTTTTTCCTTTTGCGTGGGCCCCTTTTCTTTCTGCAGATTTGCCTCACGCAGCCGTGATCTGAGGGTTCATACCCAGTCTTACTGTAACTTGCTATGGCATATTAGGTGGATATTACTGGGAAGCTTGCTCTTATTTTTTAAGGGATATGGAGGATAAGTTGATTTGCAGAAGAGGGCAGGTGGGGTGGCACTGGGAGGAGTAGTGGGAGGGGGAATTGCAGGGCAGTATAATATGTGACAGAAGAAAGAAATGCCACAAAAAACTTCACTTACTTTTTAACTTGCAAAATAGAATAGTCTCGTCTTTCTATTTGCAGAATATAAAATCAAACACTTTCTTCTAATTTTTCCCGAGGTTGAAAACATGAATCTCTGTGGTAAATGGAAAGAATATGAATGTCAATGAAAATACCAGCATTTTTTCTGTTGATTAACAGAGTACCATCCTGCTAAAGTAACTAACATAGAGTTTTCCTGCCAAGCAACCATGTTTGCTGACAAGAGGCTGCAATTGCATCTTCAGTATATTTTTTTTTGTTGTCCACAATGTAATTTAATCAAATGTCTTATGTTCTAAGGTATTTCTATCTAATATACACTGATTGAGGGGAATTATACCAGAAAGTCCTGAGAATATCTAAGAATCCTGATTGTGGAGTCACTTCAAAACACATTTCTCAAAGTGAAAAAAGATGGAAAGAAAGTTAACAGTTAAGACAGTTCTAAATGAAATTACAAAAACAAAAGTGTACCTCGTGAATGATGATGTACATGTTCCCCAAATCTACTCATCAGTTAGTCTTTCATATTTTCCATATGACTTTGTTATTTTTGTCCCCTGTGAGGTAAAGGAACTCTCAGGGATACAATGTGAGACAACATTAAATTAAAAGTGGTTCCTTACATCTGTTGACCTGTTGACAAGTTTGATAAGAGTTTGCAGTTTCTACAACAGGAGGGAGTTAAATCTTTGAGTATAATTAGAAGTAAATACAATTGGAAGATAGCTGATTTATAATGATATCATTAAAATGGTAGCATTATCTTAATTCTTTCTTGCATTAGGAAACACCACAAAGTCATATGATTTCTGGGTTAAGATTTCTGTCACATGGAACATAATTACTAGTTTGCATTTACTCAATGTTTGGAGAACAGCATTTGTTCTGCTTTTCATTACTTGCTTCTAAATAGCCAGAATGTAACATGGTCCATAGTTTTCTGGTTCATCTTTGCTAATATCTAATTAAGTTTTCTTGCTTAGGAATACTTTAATCTATTTTATGACACCGAGAGAGTATAGTTCTGTCACCCATGAAGAGGTTTAATGTTTTAGTAGAGTTCATGACACAAAATACTTACATGAGTAATACAGTAAACTCCACAAACAATGAATCAGTTCTTAAACATCAAAGGTTGCTCGAGGTGATTTCAACCATCATCATTTATGTATTTTGAATGAAGATAGAAAGGCGGAAGTGAAGACATAAAGAGAATTTGCGATATGGAACTCTGCTCCTAACCACTTTATTGTAAGAGTTCATCTTTCTAAACTGTTTCTCATTAAGCAAATCAACCATTTCAGGACATTGCTCTAATTATATGTTTCTTAATGTTAAATGCATTCAATCTGCCTTTCAATTAACTAGATGAAATTTTATCTTCAGATATTTAGCATGCATATTGTACATGCTGCTGGGTGAAATGTAAACCCTTCAGTTTTGCTTTACATGATTAACTTTTCAACCCAGCCTAATCTGTATATTTGATTTTGAACTTCTGGGATGATCTGTGGTACATGCTTTGAATGAGGAAAAAAACAGTCTCCACTCTGAGATGATTTTGTTATGGTTGTAACCCCAGAACTGATCCATCTGCTCTCAATTTCTTACACTTTACATTTCCCTTGGTTGTAAGTATGTATGTGTTTTTATTCACATTTTGACTCCTACAACAAGTTTGCTTACCTCTCAGACACAGTAAGAAACACTGTTAGATTTTTCATCTATTTCTTCTCAAAGAAAATTGAGAAAAAATGGAGAATGTTACTGTGAATTTCTAAAAAAAACTTGGTGTGACTGTGTTTTGAATTACGAAGAACAAATAAGCATAAAATCAGCCTAAAATCTAACTATCTTGAAGTTTATTGGCAATATTGCACTGTTTTAATGGGATAATGCTTCAAGATCACTCAACATTCTCCTTTTCTCCTGCTTTTATTTGATTTTTAAAATATCATACACTAATGTGTATCAATTGTCAGAATATTCCATGCAACCACTAAACAATAGTAAGTTTAATTTCAGCATATTGTTGAGTGTATCTGAGAGTAAACATTCCTTGCTTAATTTATTGTGAAGTGCACAACTGATGATCAATGTAAAGGTGTTTGAACTTCTTATTCCTTTTTACCTCCAAATATTGCTATGAATATGACTGCATAATAAACAGAATAATGTTCTCTAGCACCATCTAGCTTACTTTTAGAGCAATTCACAGAAATAAAAATTTCTATTTTTATAATAATTAGATAAGATAATGTTAAATAGAGCATATTTGAAGGTTCAGGAAGATATATCAGACTGACAAAATATTGTCTTTTTAAAAAACATAATGTGTACACTGTTTTTTTGCATAGCATTACAACTTCTCTTTTTTATCATCACTATGTGATCATAAATCACATTTTTTCTGTTATTTGCAAGAATAACTCCATTAAATACACAGGAATATTTCATGAAATTATCTTTAATCTTTTATAATTTTGAAAACAAAAGTACTTTTAATGATAAAATTGAGAACAGTCTAAAAAGCTGTTCCTTGCTGATCAGCATATTGATATCACAACGTTATTGTCATTGGCATCGATCTGAGGGAAAGAACTAAGTCATGCAGAGAATAAAGGATCTCAGTGTATTAATCTACACTTAGTAGATAAACATAGCTAATATCAGAAAAAGAACTACCTTTTCTTTGTCAGACTTATTGCAGAGGAAAGTATTTGTATCAATTTCTGATCATGGATCTACTAGGTCATTCTGATATCTTCCAGTTGTATTTCTCTCAACTTAAATGTATTGCGCTTCTAGCTGCCATTTCTTATTTCAGTTTTTACTAAACAGAATGATGCTCTTTGCTTCTAGTGTTGCAAACCTGCTTGCATGAAGAAGCCTAAGAAGTGTACTTTTTGCACTAGTGTCATATGTTAGTTGAGAATGCATTGTGACTGCTAGCAGAATTGCTTAGCAGGATAAGCCAGCTGCTATCAAGTTTGACAACCTGAGTTCTATCCCCAGATGCTCACATTGGAAGGGAAGAACTGAGTTCCTCCTGTTTTCTCTCCCCTCACATATTTCCACCATATAATAATAAATTAAATGCAATGTTTTTAAGAGTTCATGATAAATATTAACTTAAAATTAAGCAATGGAGATTTAAGAACCTGTTATGTTTTAAGAGTTATTTTTGCTTGGGTGTTGGCTATTCAGTGTCCCTTACGCAGGCTTATGTGTTTGCAACCTGAATCTGCATACAATGGCATCTTATGGGATGATTGAAACAATTTACACCATAAATGAGCTAGTAGGAGTGGATCACATAAAATGGGTCATGTATATGTTGTCGAATTCCGGGGCAGACCTTAGCTCTGTGTTTCTTGAGACAAGACATACACATCCTCTGCCACACAGTTCCGACTCCCAAACAAATCCATGCTTTCCTCATCATGGTTATTTTCTCCCAGTCCAGAAGCCAAAATAAATCGACCCTCTCTTAACATCTGCTAGGTGTTTTGTGACATTGACCAGACAGTGCATGGTATTGTTTCTTTTCAGTCCCTGTAGATTAACATTCTGACAAAAAGTAACTAGGGAACTGAAGTCTTACAATCCGGAGGAATAGAGTCCTGCATGGTGGAAAACCATGACAATAGGTGGAGAGGTAATTGCTACGGAAGCAGAAAACTGGCCGACACATTTGATCCACATAAATCAAACAGGGAGAGAAGTGTGGGGGACAGACTAAAACATTAAAACCTGCCCCCAGTGACATACTTCCTCTAGCAAAGACCCACCTCCAAAAACTTTCCAAACTTTGTATCTAGCTAGGGACCACTGCAATTATTGAAACATGAACCTGCAGGGGATATTTAATGTTCCAACAGCAGCTGTAATGAATACAGTGAACCAATACCAGGAAATGGTTTTGTTGCTGTGACAAAAGTAATTATGCTGTTTCTGGATGATTTGCAGGAGAGCGATAGAAGTATTTTAGGTAGGCAAGAGGAGTCCTAGAATACTGCAAACAGAGTTTATATTCTGGAAGTTTATATTTTGAAAAAACAGAAATTTAATGTAAATATATAATAGATGAAGACTTTGTTCATGAGATTCCAGAGTGAAAAGGGGACTACATCAAAAAATCAGAATAGTAGCCAGACATTATTTATTCCAGAAAATAAACTGCCTCTGTTATTGCTGTTTTATTCAATTACAGTGAAATAAAAAATAATAAATTAATTTCATAATAGAATTACCTTAAGACTATTATGTACTTGATGCTTTTATTTTAGGTAAAACAAACCTGAGGAAAATATAAAAATATAAAATTTTGAAAATGCAAATGTTTTATAGTTAGGATTGGTGCATCGACATATCATGATTATCAGACGAGGTAAATAAACACAAAAATGAGCAGATGTCAAAGAAGTCAGTACCATTATTGAGAAAGAACATCATGCTTTCAGGTAGAGAACAGGAAATGTGCCATGAGGCAAAACCCCCATTTATCGAAGTGTTCAAAGTAGAAAAACCCGAACTCATTTGAAATATTTTCTTTGGAAAGGAGTGTGTCTGAGGAATGAATTCCTGAAGCACATTCCTGTTTAGGCAGGACTCCTTGGAAATGAATTCCAACGTTCCTCTCAACAAGTATCAAACAGTTGCATCAGCTATGACAATAAACAACATGGCTGTATTGAGCTGCCAGGAGAGCTGGTGCCATACGAGTCATTTTGACTTTTTATGCACTCAATATTAAAGAGTTGTGAAGTTGTGGGTACAGTAGCTAAGGAAAGGAAATCAAAACAAAACAAAATAAAACCTGAGGAAACCAGGTTACATGCAACAGTGTGGATTTCCCTGAACAAGGCTAATTTGCTAATGTTTGAAAGAGTAAGAATGAAGCTTAAGAAACAATGACGAGAGCAAAATATTGGAGATGTACGTCAGGTAGAAAGTCTGAAGGTAGAAAAGTTTTAAACTTTTGTATCTGGATACATCTCAAGAGAAAAGACATATATTACAGAATACAGGAGACAAGGATATAGCTTCAGAATAAGCCAATCCATTCAGACTCAGAGCATAGCCTCATGAATCTAGGATGTTAAATATGGAATTAAACATATCAATATTTTCCTTTTTACTTTGATTTGAGGTTTCTCATTGTTCATTAGTTATTCTCTTTGGAGCTAATAATTGTTGTTCCATGTCATTGTGTGCTGGAAGTCCGTCATTTGTTTCAAAGTTGAACTTAGTTCGCTGTGCTTTATACAATAGACAGAAGTCCATGGAGTCCAGAGGCCACCACATTTTTTTATGTGGAAATTATTAAGAAAAGGATTAATTAATGTTTATAATGTCTTTTTTTTACATTAAGCAATCACGCTTTTTTTATTTTTCCTGTGAAGACAAGAAGAAATGGTCATTTACATTACACAGATTGCCATTTCATCTGTAAAATGCACGCCTGTGTTTTGTGTTTATCGTAACATGAAAATAGAGTATGTAATATACTTTGGACAAATCATCTGCAGCATACATAAGCAGAGAAAGCAGTTTTTCCTGCCTTTGCATCCATCCATCAGTCATCCATCCATACATGCATCCTTCCTTCCTTCCTTCTTCTTCCTTTCTTTCTTCCTTTTTATCTCTTTCTTCCATCTCTCTTTCAACCTCCGTTAAGTTATTATATCTTCATTCCTGTGGAGAGGCAACAGCAGTTTTCCTTCATGTGTTACTAAAATCCACATACAGACATTGTCGCAATTCACATATTTAGAGGTATTGCAACACTAAATCCTCATCAATTAAATTTTCAATTACTTGGCTAGAAAATTGAAGTGAAAAGGGTAACACTGTTATTTTAGGTTTTATAATTGGGTACTACCACTTTTTATATTTTTTTAGAAGAAAACAAACTATTTTTGCTCATTTTACATACCAATCCCAGTAACTATTCCCTCCCTTCCTCCCATTCACTCTTCCTATTCCCCCATCCCACCCTCCATCCACTCCTCAGAGAGGGTAAGGCACATTGCTTTGGGGAAGGTCCAAAGCCCTCCCTACTATATCTAGGCTGAGGAAGCTATCCATCTAAAGAGAATAGGTTCCCAAAAGGCCAGTACAAGCAGTAGGGATAAATCCTTGTGGCCGTGCCATACAAATGTCACCCAAATTCTGAGGGACTAGTTTGGACCTCGGCTAGTTCCTTTCCTATCCGGCTGGAATTGATGAGTTCAGGTAGACTGTTTCAGTTGGTGCCCCCATCATTCTCATAACCTCTTTGCTCCTGTTTTCACTCCTCCCACTCTTCAGCTGGACTTTGGGAGCTCAGCCCAGTTTCCCCTGCTGGTCTCTGCCTCCATTTCCATTGGTTGCTGGATGAAAGTTTTATGATGATATTTAAGATATTCATCAATCTGACCATAGGGCAAGGCCAGTGCGGGTACCCTCTCCTCCCTTGTTTAGGGTCTTAGCTGGGATGTTTACCTTATGGAGACATTAAGGAAATACTTATTGATATAAATATAGTAGTTAGCTTTTGGAATCTTATACTTAATATTGTAATCTGCTTGTTAAAAAACTATTATCTAGACCAAAATATTTCAAATACTTGTACTATTTAAAATGAAAAAGAAAAACATATTTAACATATTTAAGACCAACATGTTAATTACACAAACTTTAAAGCAAAATACCATTACTTCTTACATAAATTATTGCAATAATGCTAGTAGATTTTAAAATAATATTGAAAGAAGAAAAAAGTATAAAGGTGAGGATATTCACTGTCTAATATTGTTGTGGCTAAATTATCATAAACTTACTTGTTTTGCTTAACTAAGTAGTTAAACATTCTTACACCAGCCATCTTTTCAAATTTTCTTTCTCACTATTGTGTTTATTTAGCAGGATCTCAGACAAATAACTCAGTGCATTGTATAAATAGAAGTCTAAGTCTGGGTGTGACTACCAAGGAAAATGTGTTTCTAGAAGCAGTGTGCAGAAAAAAACAATAGACAGAGAATAAAATTCCCAGTTTCCAGGCCCTCTAAACATTTAACATTGTCTACCCTAGCCTCCTTCACAGGGCATGGCTACTCCCCGGTACTCAATTTAATTTACAATATTTTGCTACGAGGCAGGCATCCACTCCCTACATTGTCCTGTTAGCGTCTGTCCTTTCATCTCCAGATCATTGCCTGAAAGATTGAGAAGTTTTTCTTCTAGAGTTGAGACTTTTTTTTTAATCCTGTGTTCTGCCAACATGAAAACAGCTCCAGAGTCCTATTTCATATTTATTCAGAATGCCAAATCTTGTTCCCTTAATTGTCTCAGCTGGGGAGCCAAGAGTGCATAAAACAGCTGGGGGTGAGCTAGTGTATAGCAAATAGGTAGGGAAGACTCTGTGACTGCAAAATGCAACATGAATCTCTTCAGTGAGGGCTTCTTCTCTCTGGAGGAAAGCAGCTCAATTGTTGCCGTTAAAAGTCATTTACTATACACAACCACCTTCCAGATGGTAGCCTCTGACACCAGAAAGTGCCCGAGGCAGAGCTGTGGCTCTAAAGATGTTCATGTGAATGTGATAGGGTAAGTTTTTGTTTTTTTTTTTTAAATAAGCAGCTGACGAAGCTTTTAGAAAATAGAGACCTTTTAAATCTGTTTCTCAGACTCAATAACAATGTTGAGCTTTAGCAGCTTAGCAGATAAACTGAGTTATTTATTCCTTCACTCATATGCCCCACAAAAACTGATGTTAGGGCCTCCATTTTTCCATAATTGTAGAATATTATTTAAAGACAAAATTCCATCATGTTTGCCCATTTTTCTTACAACAATTCTATGTTCAGAGAAATATTATATTTGTACAGCCACAAAGGTAGAAAGCTAAGAGTTGATAGTACATTTCAATCTTTTAGCATTATCTACAACTGTGTATTTGAAAACTAAAATAAGCTCACCCATAGGCAATCAATTAACTGTAAGTCTTTTAGAAATAATAATAAAAGGATAGGATTTTTAACATATAATCTTCTTTTTCTGTTTGTTTGTTTGTTTGTTTTGAGAAAGGATTCCTCTGTAGCTTTGGAGCCTGTTCTAGGACTAGCTCTTGTAGACCAGGCTGGACTTGAACTCACAGAAATCTACCTTGATCTGCCTCCTGAGTGCTGGTATTAAAGACGTGTGTCACCACCACCTGGCTTCAGTATATATTCTCATGAAAACCTTGTATCCTTATGAAAAGAATGGTAAGCCTTATCTTACATCATATACAATATTAAAATAAAAATAGATTAAGGATACAAATTAAAGGCATGACTTTGTGAGTCATGTGGTAAAAACTTCATAAACTTTTCCTTTGTGATGATATTTGGGGATTTAAGAAAAACACAGATGATGAGAAACACTAAAATCAATCACTAAAAGACTAGGACAAACAGCTTCGCATGACACCAAAAGATAGAGTAAAAAAGAAAATTTGTTTACGGACAAAGAGAAAAGACATACAAACTACCTATCTCTGAAGGTTACTGTCCAAAATGTCTGAGAAATTGAATTCAATAGCAAAACTAAACAAAAGATTGAAAGAAACCTAAAACACATAGAAAAGCAACTAATTTAAAATGAGACCCTAAAGGATGCTTTTCCAACCCAAAACAAGTGGCAATAAAAGAGTGCTAAATGTCAAGAATGAAGAAGAAATAAGAAGAAACAACACTGTTGTTGGTGAACTCCCATTAGCTCAGGTAAGCTGTTCCCGTGGGTAGCTCCATCACGGTCCTGATCTCTGCTCATATTCTCACTCTTCCCACTCTTCCACTGTACTTTTGGAGCTCAACCAAGTGCTCTGCTGTAGATATCTGCATCTGCTTTCATCAGTGCTGGATGTAGGTTCTATGATATTTAAGACAGCCATCAATCTGAACACAGGGCAAGGCAAATGCAGACACCCTCACCACTATTGCTTAGGGTCTTAGCTGAGAACATCCTTGTGGATTCCTAGGAATGTCACTAATTCAAGGTTTCTTGCTAGTCCCACAATGGCTTCCTAAATCAAATTCTCTCTTTCCTTGCTCTCTGTCTCTCTCCTCCCCTCATCTCAACCATCCAGTTTAATGGAATTCTCTTTTCTCCTTCACTTCTTCCCACCTCCTCCCTTTCTGACCTCCCTTCCCCCCAACCCCATGCTTCCAATTTTCTCAGGAGATCTTGTCTATTTTTCCTTTCCAGGGGACTCTATGTATGATTCTCTTGGGGTTCCAAACTAGGCCCTCTGAATGTGGGTGACAGTTGTATGGCTGGGGCTGGCTGTGGGGCCTCTGGAGTGAGACCAGGATATATTCCTACTGCTTGTTCTGGCTTTTTGGACCCCATTCTTTCTGGAGGTATACCTTGCTCAGTCTAGACAGAGTGGAATGGGCCTTGGTCCTGCCTCAAAGCAATGGCGTAGATTTTGTTGACTCCCCATGTGAAGCCTTATCATCTCTAAGGAGTGGATAGAAGGTGCAATCGGGCTTGGGGAAGGTGGAGGGAGCAGGGAGATTGGAGGGAGTGAGGACTGGATTTGGCATCTAAAATGAGAAAATATATTTTAAAAAATAAATTTTAAAAAGTATCATATTGAATTCAAAAGAAGTTAAATAAAATAAAAGAGGCAACAACATACTCCACCCTAATAAGAATCACTCCTACCAAAGAGACAGGGAACAGTATATGTTATGGTTGTGGAAAAGGGTGACTTTTATACAGTGTTGTTATGGAACAAGGTTCATAAATTTGCTTTGCAAAATACTATTCAGATATCTCAAAAATTAAATAAAATGGTAAAGAAAGCTGTCATCTTTTTCTCAAGTATGTAATGAAAGAAATTACTCCATTAGCTTAGAATGACCCATGCTTTCCTGTTCATTGCAACATTGTTTTATGAGGCTCAAAAAACTAAAGCAATTTAAATGTCCTTCTGTGGATAAATGTAAGAATAAATTTTGTCAGTGTATGTGTTTTCAGGTGCACACATTTGTGCTATATTTAATTGGATGTTATTCAGCTTTTCCAATGATGTGGTATTATCATTTTCAATACTATGAACAAGCATGGAGAACACTGTGTTATGTTAATTAAATCATGTACATAGTACAAAATTGTGTAATCTCCCTTGTATACAAAAATTTAAAAATAAAGTTGAATGTAGTGAAGATGAATAGAAAAGTAGCTGCCAGGAAGAAAAATGAAGAAAATGAGCATAGGTTTCCACAGCAAACAATTCCTATAATTCAAGAAGAATTCACCTATAGGAACAACATATAGCAAGTTCCTATATTCATTACTACTGAATTGCATATTAATGTTTTTAACACTTAATTACAATAAGATAATGAAATAATTAAAGCAGTGTATGATGGCAAGGCATGTTCTTGTTTGATTGTATTAATCACTTCAGCAGCATATGAAAACATCTGTATATACACCTAACATACATGATATTATGTAAGTTCTTATTTATTAAAGATTTACATTATTTTGTATAAGTGTCTTTTTATGTTTAATATTGATTTAAAATGTGGATTAATATTTGAATTAGTATGTGAAACATATGGAGCATTTTAAGATGAGTGTCTGAGCATCTGGCTTTAGAAAGGCTCTAATAATGACTTTTTATTTAAATGTTTTCTTCTTGATTTGGATGTTTGATAATGTTATTATTAATAAAAGCTGAATTTCAAAGGAGCTAAGTCAGATTTTGATAACTTACATACAAAATACCTTATAGGTATTTTCAATTTTTAAAAGAATTATACAATCTAGAAAATAATTTTTAAAAATAGGACAAAATTTTGATAATTTAAAATAATGACAGTAGTGAAATTAAATTGCTAAGAAAATGGGGGTCTCTAAACACATGATTAAAAATAAAAGATACCTTAAGCTTCTTTCCATACTATAAAATGGTTGATATTAGGGCTTCAAGATTTTTAACAAAAGATATATCATATATGTTATGATATATTTCCTTTGTGATTATCTACATAGAAACAGTGTCATTTATTTATTCCTATAGTGAATTGATAATCTACTTTATAATAGAGGTTGCCAACTCAAAAAGGCAGGCAGTTAGGCCAAAATCAAAAAGGATAAAATAAAGGATGTATAAATTTATGGCCTATAACATATAAATAAGTAGTAAAGATGACTGAAATAAAAGATTCTCAAAAATTAGTGCTCTTTTCTCAGACTTATTGATAATGTAAACAATGGGGACGTTAGTAGACAAATTCCTCACAGGTTTTACTAAGAATATCACTTTCAGGAAAAACAAATAATTTGTAAATATAGAATAAGACAAACAAAAAATGACTGTAGTCAAGTTTATCCAATTCTCAGAGGCAAATTCATTTGCTCTTCAAGTGCACAAAGTGTGTACACCTATCAATTTGCCTTTATTAAGTGATACCTCTTGGGAGGGTATTGTTGGGTGGTTGTTATGGAAATTAGATTTCCACTTTATACAAGCCAGTGTGGAATGTTTAGAATTTATTTTAAAGAGAATGCCTCTGATAAATAACTAATATATACAAAAAAGTAACATTAAAATAAAATACCAAGAGCCTTCTTCATATATTTTGCATGACCCTATTAAGTAATGAAACAGTTTATATTTCGAAATATATATTTGTTATATCTGTGTTGCCCATGTAACATCAACACATTTTACATGTTCCACATTGGGGAAAATAGATTATTTTAAGAAAAGTTTATATTTTGAGAGAACATCTGTCTAAATGAATCACTAAAATGTCACTTCCATGTATTTTTAGGAGAAACAAGATTTTGGAACTGATTTCTTCATAGCATGCAAAATATATTCAATAATGGATACAGTCAGAATAATCTGTGAAAGATATAATAATGTTGATGTATGTATGTAAATATATGTAAATATATCCATACATATAGTGTGCATATACTATTTTTCATCTTTTAATTATTTAGGGGATTATATTAATACAAGTAAATCATGTATACAAATTGACATTTTTTAAAATATAAAAATGCTAAAATTAAAGCATACTGTTACATAAATATTAATTTGATGTCTTATTTTTTTAAATTAAACTCTGCCTAAAATGAAGAGTAAATATAAATTTAGACTTCAAATTTTGTCTTTAGCATATGCAGGATCTTCCATTTTTCAACATTTCATTAATATAAATGAACCAAGATTTGATGATTGTGGCTGATTATAAATCTCACATGATCCATACTAATCCAGGAGATAGAAATCTGAGTATACCTCAGTGAGACTTAGTCAGATAGCATTAGTCTCTAGAATGTCTGGTAAGTATTTCCTTTATTAAGATAATTGAAATGGGAAGACCAAAGCTAAATATGAGTAGCAATTGCAAGTAGTGTCCCAAATTAAGGAAAGAATGGGGGAGCATTTTCCCTCTTTTTGCAATAGTGCATTTCCTGCTACTGCTACTTCTGAATTTATGTAATGCTTGGCTACCCCTTTTGCTGCCATTCTTTGTTCATATTAGAATGATTCCTCTCTGTCCTTTAAACACAGTCTGAAGACCAGAAGCAGTCCTGAAACCCACTGACCCTTTAACATGACATCAGGATTACTGAGGCTTCTAACCTCATTCATTGATCAATCACTTCAACAAGAAGACAACTATTTTTGGACTACCGAGACTGGAGAGTAAAGAACAAATGGTGGAGTACAATTGTTTATATTCTGTCAATTATGTTTTAAATAAATGATGATTGACCAGTAGCCAGGCAGGAAGTATAGGCAGGACAACCAGACAGGAAGTAGATGTGTGTTATTTAGAACAGGAGAATTCTGGGAAGATGGAAGCTCCCTCTGCAGTCCTGTACAGACACAGAAGAAGCAGGATGTGACTAAGCTGCTGAAAATGGTACTGAGCCATGTGGCTAAGACAGATAAGCATAATGGGCTAATGTAAGTTATAAGAGTTAATAAGAAGCCTGAGCTCATGGGCCAATCAGTTTATGATTAAGGTAGACCTCTGTATTTTTTTTTGGCTCTTAATGATTGCAGGAGCTGGGCAGGACAGAAACCTCGGACAACAAATGGTGCCCAACATGTGGACGACGGAATCCATATAAAGCCTGAGAGAGCTTGGGAAGTAATTCTAGACAGAAAAAAATAGAGGTAAGCATGGTTTACTGATAGCAGCATTTTCTAAGGTGGGGTCTGCCTGCTAGAGGAAAGTGTTCTCATTTAAGAGAGGCTTCCTGACTCAGCTTTAGCTGCAAAACCCTGNTGTGGCAATAAACATGGCTCCAGCTGGTACCTCAGCCATGAGGCTGGAATCTCAGAAACCTAAGGAATGGGTTGGATCTTACCGTCGAAGCCATGGCTTTAATTCTAGTCATATTGCTTAGCAAATTAAAGACTTATGTGGTCAGAAAAAGAAAGGTATACAGTAAAATAAAAATTTAAAGTTGAAGAAAATCTCTAAATGTTTTACAGTGTGTTAAAATATATGCAGGCTTGGGAGAGAAAAGAAAAAGATTAAAAAGACTTAAAACAAAGAGAGAGTAGCTGGGTGTGGTGGTGCACACCTTTAATCCCAACACTTGGAAGACAGAGGCAGGCAGAACTCTCTGAGTTCAAGGCATTGTGGCACACAACTTTAATCCCAACACTTGGGAGGTAGAGGTAGATGGACCTCTGTGAGTTCAAAATGTGGTAGCACACACCTTTAATACCAGCAGTTGGGAGGCAGAGGCAGGTAGATCTCTGTCAGTTCAAAGACATCCTGTTCTACAGAATGAGTTACAGGACAGCCAAAGATATACAGAGAATCTGTCTCAAAAAGTAAAAGCAAAAATAAAAGAAATAGAGGTTGAAATAAAGCCATGTAAAGATGAAAATACACAGAGAATCTTGATAGTATATGTTATTATGCTCTCTTTGAATTGTTTGAATGCTGAGGAAGGAGCAACAACTGCTGAAAGATATTTGCTTATAACTGCTGCTGAATTAACACAAGATAGGCATTTTGAAAATACACTGACCTCAAAATTGAAGTCAAAAGTTATGTTACTTTGGAAAAGAGATTTTGTTTTTGTTTCCACAGGAAATGAGAGGCTGTGAATTCATTCTAAGTTAATAAAAATCAGGTTTGATCAAGGAAGATCACCTTATAAATCTCTGGTAGGAACAGATAGCACAAATGTCTGAGTTCTACATCCAAAACAGAGTCAAGATGCTGCCTGAGATGATCAAGACTCACAGGATAATCGAGTCAGTACTTGATCATAATTCAAAATTTTCTTTACGTCCCCATAAGATTATCAGTGCCTCCAACCAGGAGGAAGTAGCCTGGAAAACTATGCCCACTTTCCCCAAAAAATAGACTATGGATGTCCTTGTTTTTTTTTTCTTTTTTTAAAGGGGGAAGTAGTGTGGGACAATTGTCAGTACTCTGTCAATTATGTTTTAAGTAAGTGCTGATTGACCAGTAGCCAGGCAGAAAGTATAGGTGGAAAAACCAGACAGGAAGTAGAGGTGGGTCAATGAGAACATGAGAATTCTGGAAAGATGGAAGCTCCCTCTGAGTCCTTTCCAGACACAGAAAAAGCAAGATGTGACTACGCTGCTGAAAAGGTACTGTACCATGTGGCTAACACAGATAAGAATAATGGGCTAATGTAAGTTATAAGAGTTAATAAGAAACCTGAGCTAATGGGCCAATCAGTTTATGATTAATGTAGATCTCTGTGTGATTTCTTTGGGACTTAACAGCTTCAGGAACTGGACAGTACAGAAACCTTAGGCAACAAGCAATCCTATACATCTCCTTTT
>LOEQ01003831.1:37527-50287 GCA_001685075.1 Bramus lutescens
CACACACACACACACACACACACACACACACACTTGCATGGCCAGGGCATATATTTTAGTGGAAACTGCATGCCTACCTGAATGGGGTTCTAGGTTCAACCCTTGGTACTGCCAAAATCAACACTATGGAACTGATACAATAAGAATTAGAAAATAGATGTGTTGAAACAAAGGTGAGCCAAAGGGTAAATTGCTTGCTACGAAGTCTGACCATCTAAGTTCGATTCCTGCCACCCACGTGATGGACGAGAGAACTAACTTCTGCAAGTTGTCTCCTCACCCCCGCGTGCAAACTGTGGCACAGGCAAACCCCCCCACACACACACACACACTAAAAGAATAAAAGTATCATCTGCTCTGGATGAACAGTGGCCCATTCGAAGATTTAATGAGAGCTTTGAATGAAATGCCAGCCAGCGGGTCCCGACTTCCAAAGCAATGTTCCCAGGCCTGAGGTGTGCAGAGAGAGCTGAAGGTAGGACACTTGAAGCTTTGTGTCCACAAGGCTTCATCTTCACAGGCTGAATCAACCCTCAGTTTGCTCCTCTGCATAATGAGAGCAACTTCCTGAGGCTCTTGGGAGCTATAGCTGGACTATTGTGAAGAGGACCTGGCATGCAATAGTCAAAATGTGTGTGTGTGTGTGTGTGTCAGGACATTCTTGCAGCCCATCACACTTTCTCCTGGTCAGTATTTTCTCTGCAGCAACTCCTGTAACTGACAGGAAAATCTAAGCCCCAGAAAGCAGTGCGCCTGTCTTGCATCCACCCAGGAATAGCAATGATGGCTGACCTTGCTTCCCCTACACCCCATGATCACCTCAGGGCCACCGTCTGGGGGAGCAGCACTGACTTTCTCTGTTCTGGTTGCTTCTTTCAGATCTTCACCAGTGGGGGTGTGACCTATGAGCGAATAAGCAAGAGGCTGGCTTNTGGGCTCTGAGGGGCTACAACCCTCCAATAAATGTGGTTCATGACTGCCACTGCTGCTCCCAGAGTGTCTTTGTTTCTCTTTACTGGTGTCTTAGGGCAGCTCTTTCCTGAATGGGAGTAGGCCCTGAGATGCCTGTGGGTTCTACCACAGCCAAAGGAGGTGTGGATGTTAAATCTGGAGGGCAGCTCCGTGGGGAGTAGAGACTGGAGAATCTTAGGGACTTCATGGACTCCAGCCTACTTTCAGGTTCTGAGATCCTGGCTCAAGGAAGTAAAACAATGATGGAGCAGAACACCCAGATCTTCCTGTATACAAGCACCCCACACATACCTCACACACAGATGCACACATATACACATGGACACTGTGGTGCATGTGTGACTGTCCTCTGAGCCAAGCAACCACAATTTTGGGGAGTTCAGCTGTACTCGCTTGCAAAGCGACAATCCCAGTTGGGCTTGTTGACTGTTTACAGCCCCTCGTGGAGGAGGTAGGACCCTAGGACCCTTGGAACACAGCCTTTCCCTACCTGTTGCATGCAATGTTGCCTTAATTGCATATGGCTCCAGGGAGGGAATAGAGGCTCTAGGTCCTGCCTGGAAGACTAGGGAAGGAGGCTCCATCTTTGAGGCTGTGAGGAAGCCTTAATCTTTGCTAGGCAAGGCTTTCCAGGTGCAGCCTGTTGGGGAAGGAGCACCCACACCCTTGCAAGAAATCCCTCAGCTATTCTCTGTAAGGAAACCCAATAAACTCACTGCTTTGCCAGCGTGCACTGTGGCTGAATGGATCTTTGGTTTTTTTCTTGGGACCTTACGAGAAGGGGTAGATGTGCATATGTCTCTCCCCTCAGAAGGAATTTTAATAACAGATGCAGTTGTCTGAGAAGGATGACATGATTTTCAACACAGGACAAGTCTATCCTGACTCTTGGTGGGAAGGTATGGGTGGCAATGACACCTTTAGGAAGGGCCCTACCTACCAGGCTCCAGGATAGGGCAGACATGGATTCTTCAGCTCTTACCCAGAGAAGCCATGTCAGTTTGACTGTGAAACTGCTGTCCCTTGGTCTCAGTGCATCCACTGGTACAAAAGGGGCTGCAAGGATCAACAAGGGCTGGGGGAAAACAGTGGCCTATGATATGGCAAAGGCTCAGGGATGTGGCAAGAGAGACTTCCCCAGATGTCCTGGACCGGAGGAACCTGGTGTCTGGGAGGAAGTGCTCGGAAGCATGGGTAGGAGGCTGCTCACGCCATGGTTACTCCATGGTGGGTAACAGAGCCATGAGTTGAGGATTCTGAAGCAGTGTTTGGGTTTAGCAGCTGGTTTGTGACCACACGGGAAATATAATCTGTCCAGGTATGGAGCAGAGCAGGCAGCCTGCTGGTTCCCTCAGGCAGAACCCGTTTCCGACTCCTCCTCTCCTGTGGAGTTCTTGCCACGTCTGGGTATTCACTGGACTTCTCCCCCTCCCCATAGTTTTTGCTTTGTTTTGTATGAAGTGTCATTTATTTTTATTGTGATGGAAACTTGAGGTCACCTTCCCCTGTGGAAACTCTAACTCTTTTGCCACTGGCAAAGCAAACTGTCAAAAGGTCAAGATGAGTGATGTTGATTGGCAAGCAGGATTGTTACCCCAACCCTGAGCTATAGCCTCGGTTTGTGAAAAGGAAGAGAGAGAGAGAGAGAGAGAGAGAGAGAGAGAGAGAGAACCACATCAGTACCCATTGGAACGCTTGCTCCTAAGACAGTAGAATGGCGCAAACCTTCTTGAAAAAGGACATGTTCCTCCATAGGAGTTGAATTTTCAGCCAGGATGACATTTCTGTCATCCCAGCCACTTAGGAAGCTGAGGCAGGAGGACTGCAAGTATAAGGACTATATATATAGATCAGGGGTCCTCAACCTTCTTAATGCTGTCACCCTTTAATATCGTTCCTCATGTGGTGACCAACAAACAAAGTTATTTCATTGCTACTTTATAACTATAATTTTGCTAGAATCATAATGTAAATATCTGATATGCGACCCCAAAGGGGTCATGACCCACAGGCTGAGAATCACTGACCACTAAGCAAATCTGTAGTCAGCTGGGACTAGCAAGAGTTCAAGGCTAGCCTGGAGAAGTTAATGCAAGCCTATCTAAGAAGTAAGACAAGTACAAAGAGGACTGAGAATGGAGCCCAGAGGCAGAAAATTGGCTCAACATGTTTGCAGCCCTGGGTTCAATCCTCAACACTGAAAAAAGAAAGCTGAATTATCAAAGGCAGGTGCACTAAGATTATCTTGGACATACAAATTCTGCATGGAAGACATAAGAAATAAGGTTAAGTTGGGCATGGTGGCACACACCTTTAATCCCAGCACTGAGAAGTAGAGGTAGGCCTATCTCTGTGAGTTTGAGGCCAGCCTGGTCTACACACAGAGCAGACTTCATGCCATTCAAGGGTACATAGTGAAACCCTGCCTCAAAAAAAAAAGTTTTAACTTTGCAGCTGTGTAGCAGCTGGCTTGAAGCACAGGTGCTTACTAAGTGGTCCTTAAGGTGCTTCCCCTTTGACGTAATCTCCAGTCTTTTGCTTTCAAGGCTTCCTTGGCCTCAACAGAAGTTCTATCCAGTTCACTGATAGCATCCCCTGCCGCTTTCCTTGCTCTAGCAAGATGTTGCCCATCTTTTCAAGAACAGCACGCAGTCTCTTACCTACCCAGCCAGCAGCCAGGACCCCACAAATTCCACCATTTTGCCAAACTTACTGCTAATTAAATGAACTAGGTAAGCATTAAATTGAAGGAGCAGCATCGCTGTTTCCCCTCCAGACTGAATAATGACTCACAGTGGGCTCAGATAATAAGTTGCTGAATAACAGAGTTAACCATGATTAGGCTGAAAATTGTAGGAGGGAGAGGGAGGAGGAAAGGAGAGAGAGCTGAGGAAGGAATGAAGGAGATGGCGGGGAGAGAGACAGAGGAGAGGAAGGTAGGGGAGAGTTCATCACCGTGGATTATTCTAAAGTAAAGTCAAGGGTTGGAGAGATGGCGTAGTTGGTAAGCTGGCTATTCCGAAAGCATGAGGTCCTGAGTTCAGATCCCCAGAACCCAAAAGCCAGAGATTTAGGTGTACGCCAGTGACCTCCGTGTTAGATGGGTAGAGATAAGCAGACCCCTGAAGCTCGGTGGCTAGCTAACACAGACAGTCATCTAGAAGTTCCATGGCTAGCTCACACATAATCAGTGGCTTTAGCGTCAGGGAGAGACGCTAAAAATAAGGGAAATCACAGGGCAGTGGTGGCACATGCCTTTAATCCCAGCACTCAAGGAGGCAGAGGTAGGCCATCTCTCCGAGTTCGAGGAGGTTGGTCTACAGAGCGAGTTCCAGGACAGCTAGGGCGGTTACTCAGAGAAATCCTGTGTAGAAAACAAAACAGAACAAACAAACAGAAACAAAAAAAAAGGGAAATTAACTAGATCCAATGACTATACAACTTAATGAATTTATATAGTTAAAATTCACATTCAGTTTGATTTATTTATTGGTTTTTCGAGACAGGATTACTCTGTACACTCTTTACACCACGCATGCTGGCACGACAGCACCACCAACACACACTACCTGAAACACATCAGCTCAGATTCCAGACTAGTTCATGTTTAGATTACAGTGTTTGTTCTGTACATAATAAGCTTTTTGCACCTTTTTTTTTTGAGACAAGGTTTCCCTGTGTAATGCTGGCTGTCCAGCTCTGTAGACCAGGCTGGCCTCAAACTCAGAGATCTGCTTGCCTCTGCCTCCCGAGTGTGGGGAGAGACTTGGGTCACCAATACTGCCAGGCAAGTTTTCTTATTCTTATACAAACATAATGGTTCAGTTATGGGAAGCAAAAGCATGCAATGTATTTGTCCCAGCACATGAGAGGCAGAGGCAGGTGGATCTCTGTGAGTTTGAGGGTAGCCTGGTCTACAAAGTGAGTTCCAGGACAGTCAAGGCTGTTACACAGAGAAATCCTGTCACAAAAAAAAAGAAAGAGAAAAAGAAAGTAAAAATGTTTATTGATTTCTCATGACAAAGTATCTAGCTCAGGCTTTTTTCAAACTCACTATATATCTATCAAAGATGCCATTATGTTCTGAAGTATGAAACATCCAGTCCAAATTTTAACTCTTTACGTAAAAATTCTGTAAGGCCTATCTTATCAGCATGCAAATTTGTTTTAATAAGTGATAATTTATATGTACCAAAGAGCTGTATTTAAAATGAATATGATTTATTATCATAAATGTCTTATTTGTATGCCTATTCTATACCTCTGTATGTCTGGGTCATATGAAAAACTTCTTGGGTGAGCAGCAAGCGGGAAAGTTCCCGAAGCTCTGGCTTAGGGCGCCAGTGTTACTCCAAGCAGACAAATAGGCAAGCGTATTTTAGGTGGCTTGAAGCAAATGCTGGAGTAACGAGAGTGCCCAAGGCTTCTGCAGAGTCCCTTTAGCAACAAAAACCAAGACCTCAAGCAGCTTCTCAACTCCAGAATACAGCCATTTGCAGTTTGCCCTGGGGCGGGGTTGTCTTCTATATGTAGTATGTTCACCAGCACCCCAAATCTCTACCCACTAGTTACCCAGAGCAGATGCCTTCAGTTACAGGAACAAATTGTATTTCTTGGTTGTTACTAAGTGTTCTCTTGGCTGCAATTCCCTGGTACAATGGGCAAGGAGCCCATCTCATAGAGATGAAGTGTGAAGAGTCTAGATGAGAGAGGTCAAACAGTGTTGTAGTCATGGACCAGGCTTTGATAGTAGGAGCCTAGAAGGAAGCAGGTCTCCTTGGAACTGAGTCTGGCTGTGTACACCCTTCACACAGCTCAGCTCAAAAAAAAAAATACTGGAGAGAACCAAGGTGGGTTTTATGGTTTGTTTTCTGAGGCCTCCACTCACCAGCCTCCTGAGGACTGGATTAAAGGTGTGTACGACAGAGAAGCTGAGAGCTCACAGGGGCCAGATGTGGGTTCTCCTCTGAGTCTGGGAGCCAGGCCTTGCACAGTCAATCTTTCCCTGAATCTCTGAAGAATTCTCACATCTGTATTATGAGGAAGCTGACTAAACAGGTTGATTCTGAGCTGGGCGAAGGTGGTAAACACCTTTTAATCCCAGGACTCTAGAGGCAGAGACAGAAGGATCTCTGTGAGATCGAGGTCAGCCTGGTCTACAGAGCGAGTTAGTTGCAGGACAGTCAGGGCTACACAGAGAAAATGTGTCTCAAAACAAACAAACAAAAGATTCTGTGCCTCATCCCAATTAGAGAAGCCTCCTGGCCATTCTGCAGCTTGCTCGGGCGTGATCTGCCACACTCACCCACTCAACAGCCCCGGGAGAGCCTTTAAGGCCATCTCTGTCCTTTGTGCCTGTCATTTTTGTGGACACACAGGGTCCTGTTAAGTAGCCCTGGCACTCATTATGTAGATTAGGCTGGCATCAAACCCAGAGATGAGTCTATCTGCTGGGATTAAAGGTGTGTGTGTCTCAACATGCCTGGCCGTGTCTGCTTTTTAGCCTTTTCTAGTCGTGATCTGGTATGGTAACAAAGTCTTAAACAGAATACCATGTCTGTGTGATCCCTCTGGTTGAAGGCTGGGGCCGTGACTCTGTGGCTCAGCTTTGCCTAGGGCTCATACCAGGCCAAAAGTTCAGTGGTCTCCATGGTAACAGATGGGGAATAAAGCCACAGGATAGGACATGTCCAAACTGAATCCATTGCTCTTGGTAAACTCAATTTATGTTTATCAGAATCCCCCAAACCTAGAGTCCCTGCCCAATGAGCCTTGAGTACAGGGGGTTGAGCGTGCCAGTTCTCTACCAACAGACACAGTCCCCACATACCCTTCATGGTCTGCTCTTAATCTTCACGCCTTAAAATGTCACCCAGCAAGGCATCTATACTGGGTGAATACCCCTGAGCCCCACAGGACAATAGCTTTCACAGTGGTTTTCCTGGAGAGAGATCAGGGGCCGAGAAGAGTGGACTGACATTCTCCATCATAGTGGAGGCTGTAGTCCATACTTTCGGCACACACGTTGTGGTTTTGAATTAGGGTCTCACTGTGTAGGTCAGGCTGGCTCTCAAAATCACAAGCCTCCTGCCTGAGCCCACTGTGTGCTAGGATTACAAATACAGGCCACCAAGGCTGGCTTGCTTTTTTAAAAAAAACCTTTTTTTTCAACTTTTTGTGTATAATGTATGTGTTCCTGTGAGTATACCCATGCTATGATGGCACGTATGAAGTTCAGAGGGCAACCTTCAGTATTGGTCCTTGCTTGAGACCAGGTCTCTTTATTTTTATTTTATGTGCATTGGTGCTTTGCCTGCATGCATGTCTGTGTAAGGGTGTCAGATCCTGGAGTTACAGGCAGTTGTGAGCTGCTGTGTGGGTACTGGGAATCTGGAGAGTCTTATCTCCAATTCCCATCTTGCTGCATAAGGGTTGGGACTGCAGATATACACTACTGTACCTAGCACACAAGGATGTGTGTTCTGGAGACCTGACCTCAGGTTTTCACCCTAGTATGGTGAGCACCTTACTCACTTAGCTGTATCCTTGGCCCCTTGTTTTCCCTTCTTCTCTCTCTGCCTTTCCCACCTTCTGTGTTGCTGGGGGCTACGACCAGATCTCTGGGTATGCTAGACAAGTACTCTGCCACACAGTACTCAGCCCTGCCACTGAGCTGCATTCCCAGCCCTTGGCAGGTGTCTTATTCAGGCAGTGTCCTCCTGCCTTTGCGACTCGAGAGGCCAAGATAGGAAGGTCAGCTGAACCCAGGTGTTCAAGACCAGCCTGGGGAACATAGTCTGCTATTATTGCAACCAAAATGCCTTTATTGTTATAATAACAGCTTGTCTTATTTTTTTTTTGTTTGTTTGTTTTGCAAGACAGGGTTTCTCTATAGCTTTGGAGCCTGTCCTGGAACTTGTTCTGTAGACCAGGCTGGCCTCGAACTCACAGAGATCTGCCTGTCTCCATCTCCCAAGTACTGGGATTAAAGGCATATAACATCATCGCCCAGCTTTGTCTTATGTTTGAGGAACTGTATAATAACCACCTCTTATTTGGAGATACTGACCTTGACGTACATTATATTGTTGACCATGAGACCCCAACAGGCAAGTGCTGTCACCACACCCATTGTAGTAGGGAAGAAGACAGCTTGTGAGGGACTGACCAATTTATCTCCCCACAACAACGGACCATAGTTAATTATATAGGCTCACCCCGTGAAGATATGGTGACCAATCATTTGATAACAAAACAAAACAAAACTTAGTCTAGGTGTTGCTGTGAAGATTTTTTCCAGGTGAGATTATTTCTTAAATGTGTGACTTCAAGAACAGCAGGTGAGTCCCTTCCAACCAGGGAAAGGCCTTAAGAGCAAAGATTAAAGTTTCCCAGAAAAGGAATTTTTGCCTCCAGGCTGCAATAAAGAACATCAGCAGGTTTCTGGTTTGCTGGCCCACCCTGCAAAGTTTAGATTTCACTTGCATCAGCATCTTTGACCTGCTGGCAGGTGCTCTAAAAATTCTGGGTTTGCCAGCTTCCATGGTTGTGTGACTCAATTCCTTATAGCGAATGAATCTATGACTGCTTTGCCACTAGACAGACAGTGATGGTTGATGCAGGAGTAGAGTTGGAAGGTCAAGCTTCACATACTCCTGCTGTGGAATATTGTTTTAAGATGTGTGACATTTCTTTATGCTGTAGAACATTTGTCTTAATGATGCGAAGATGGTGTTGCATTTGTTACTTTGCCTATCTAAGACTCCTGATTGGTCTAATAAAGAGCTGAATGACCAATGGCAAGTCAGGAGAAAGGATGGGTGGGGCTGGCAGGCAGAAAAAAATAACTAGAAGGAGAAAAGGGATATTTAGGAGTGAGAGGAGGAGGACTCCAAGGGTCAGCCACTCAGCTACACAGCAAGCCATGGGGTCAGAAGCAAAGAAAGGGATGCAAAAACAGAGAAAAGGAAAAGTTTAGGGGCCAAAGGTAGATGGGGTAATTTAAGGTAAGAAAAGCTGGAAAGAAACAAGCCAAGCTAAGGCCAGGCATTTATAAGACAGAATAAATTTATAAGACAGAATAAGCCTCCGTGTGTGTGTGTATGCACGCTTACCCCCCCCCAAAAAAGAAGAGTAAAGAGTTAAAACAAGCAACAACATACCCCTCTGCCTAAAGAAGCACAGTTCCTGCTTAGAGGGAACAGCTCAGGTCCAGAGCAGCTGGTCTTGCTGCTGATGGCTCCAATATTGTAAAATGTCCCTCACAGGCTCACTTATTTGAACACGTGGTCCTCTGCTGGTGGCATTGTCTTGGGAGTCTGTGGAACCTTTGGGAGTTGGGACCTAGCTAGAGAAGTAGATCTCTAGGGACCCAGCTTTGATGTTGATAGCTTAGCTTTACTTCCTGTCCCATCTCTGCTCCTGGTCCATGGAATTGCGAGCAAACAGCCTCCTGATCCTGCCACGGCTGTCACAGCTGTTCTTGCCCACCACGGCTTCCCGGCCACAGTGGAATGCATTCTCAAACCACGAGCTGAAATAAACATTTTCTCCTTTAAGTTGTTCTATCAGGTCACAGAAAGGAGAAAACTCATAAACCCCTTGGTCTCTTTTGCATCTCTTCGGGAGGAGACTCTCACAGATGTGAACTATAGAGAGGAGGGGAAGGGCCGGCCAGCAAAGACATGTCCAGACAAAGAAGAGGAGAGAAGAAGGAAGAGACCAAGAGCAGGTGATGTGTTTATGTTTATTGCAGGATGCCTGGTCTTGGGAATCAGGTTAGCTCTGGGGCCCCAGCCTAAAAACAGACAGATAGAATAACTTGGACTCCAAACTAGTTGCACATAAATACAAAGAGGCTGGGAAAGGGGGTGGAGGGGTGGGAGCCAAAACACACACAAAAAATAACAAACAAATGTGCAGGTTCCTATGCTCACTGACAAAATGGCAGCGCCTCATCTTCATCCAGCTCTCTCCTTATTCTGTTTCCATGAGACATTCATCTGTTTAGAAAAGTTCTATCACTGTGGAATCCGACTCAGCAGCACACAGCCGCCTTCCTGGCAGTCCCTGCCATGGTCTCTTGGATTGGCAAATGAGTCAAAGAGAACCAAGATGGGAGGCAGGGTGTGGTGGCACACGTGGGAGGGAGGCTGAAGCAGGAGGATCAGGAGTTCAAGGTCAGCCTCGACTATGTACTAAGTTTGAGGCTAGCCTTAGCTACACTAGACCTGTTGCAAAATAAAAGTATACCCCCCCAAAAAAAAGAATAAGAAAAAGAAAAGAAAAACAAAACAAAGACACAATCTTTTCAAAAACAAAACTAAAAATTGTTCCTGCGGTCTTTTGCACCCTCCCAATTCTGATGGGTGAACAGCGTGTCCCCTGACCAAAAAAAAACCCCACAAGAACATCCTAAGCACAGGCTATGAGTCAGAGTCATTAACATATTGCACATGGTGACAGTCTTCCTGAGCCCTCCAACTGCAGATCCCCACACACTGGCTTTTGGTCCAGCAATCCCTGGCCTATCAAGATTAGCGTCCTATCCCATGGTTGTCCCCCTACTTTTCAAATATGCCTCAGTATCATTACCTTTTACTACTGACCACACTCAAAGCTGGGGTTGGTTTCACCTTAGCACTACAAGAAAGGAGGGAAGTGAGGAGCACGTTCAACAACACTCCCCCCACCAGGGGGCAGTGGACCGAGTCCAATGGGTGAACCCTAGCATGCCAGGGGTGGACTCTTCAGAGCTGAGAGCCTGGGAGCTGTGGTTACACACGGGTTGCTCACAAGCTGGGTTAGGAAAAGACACAGCCTCAACGTGGGACAGACAGTGCAGCAATTCAAATGTTTTTCCTCTTACGGAATTTTCAAGTATCACAGAATCCCTGACACAGTATGTAAACAAGATGGTTCTGCAGGAGAGAAAGCTGGATTGTTCTGGGAAGCAGCAGCATGTGAAATACCTAGAAGGGCAAAACAGGTTTGAGGTTCAAAAAATAAAGGGCAAGATAGCCACTGTACCTCCTGGGGCCAGTGCTCGGGCATAAACACAGACAAATGTGCCCTTGGTGCGGAGCTAAGGAGAGAAAAACACTGAGGATGGATCTTCTAGAGACACAGAGGATATATATCCCAGGTGCCAACTCTTTTTTCTTTCTTTTCTTTTTGATTTTTCCCTGACAGTGTTTCTCTGTTTAACCTTGGCTGTCCTGGAACTTGCTCTGTAGAGCAGGCTGGCCTCAAACTCACAGAGATCTGCCTGCTTTTGCCTCCCGAGTGCTGGGATTAAAGGTATGCACCACCACTGCCTGGCTGCCCCTTCTTTTTTCAGTGGCATAGCTGTGACGAGTAGTCTTAGAAAAGCCCGGATGTGCTACTGATCTCTATGCAGTCCGCAATGTCCAAGCCTCTTTCCAAGTCTGACGTGCTCCACTGGCTCCCCCAGCTCAAGGGAATGGCCACAGAGCCACGTCTTTGTCCTTTAGCCATACATGGAAGAGGTTTCCCAGAGAGACGCTGTTGGGTGAGGTATGACCCTGGATGTTTGGCTCTGGGTTGTTCATTTTTTTTTTTTTAAAGCACATAGACCCTCACTATTGAAAGGTACTAGATTCTTTGCCTCACTTGGTTGAGCTCTCCCTCTTAGGTGTCCACTTCCTCAATCCGGGTCTTCCAGGATTCTCCATGTTGTCCAAATGTGGCCTAGCTGTCAAAACAACCTGTGGGGAACATATGGCTCCCACTGAAGTAGCTGCTTCCGTAGGTGGCAGAAAGACAGTGCCTGGGTTCAGCTGCAATGGCCATCTGCATACTTAGGGATGCAGGGACGGGCACAGGACACATATCCAAGGGTTGGAGGGTTGGGTATGGGGTGTGGAGGGATGGACCAGTGTCTCCTGAGAGCAGGGTTCCTGAGCGGTGGACCTGTAATGAGTCCCGATAAGCCAAGCACAAGTCCTGTGCTGGACTCTGGAACTGGGCTAGCGTTGGCGGCGGCTGGCTGAGTGTATGGTAGGTGGGCGGTTGGAACAGCACTTGGGTGGCAGCTGGTGATGTGCCAGGCACCATGGCCAATGCCTGACTCTTGACAGCAACGGCATCCTTGAGAACATTGTCATACGCTCTGAAAGGAAAAGACTCAGGTGAGCCTTGGAGAGCAAAGGTCACCAGACACCTGCTTACCTTCCTTGATAAGTGGGACCAGGAGAATGGTGCACCATGCTATACCAGTCTGTGATGGCAAGTTATGACATAGCCTCGCTGGCTTACCAACTAGACTCCAGATCTCAGCTTAGAGCTGCTTCTGTCACACATCTCTGACCCTGTGCAAGATCAGCCAGATTTGTCCCTGAAGCCCCTGTACCAATGCATCTGGGCTGTTAAAACCTCAGAGGGTAATTTGGATCCCATCTGCTTTGGTTCACTCCTGCATCGCAGCACTTGGTAGAGTACCAGCTCAACTTTCTGGGGTTTCTGGGCCAGTTCCATCCCAAGCTGGGTGAATTCTTAGCTTGTAGACACCAAGCAAACATTTGAAGAGGTGACACAGTAGGTATTTTCTGCTATTTTTCCCCCATCTCAAAATGCTTTGAGAAGTAAAAGCAATTAGAGGCGCAGAGAAGAAAGAAGCCTATGGAGTCTACGACTTACTTGAGCAAGGCTTTCCCAGGGTGACAGTTGGGACAAACAGGCCTGGCCTGGTGACTGATACTGCCATCAATTTTCAAAACAGGCTGGGTTCTGACTTAGGGACACCTTTTTTTCTTTCTTTCTTTCTTTT
>LOEQ01003831.1:98563-108854 GCA_001685075.1 Bramus lutescens
CACACACACAGAGTGGGGGGCAGACAAAGAGAGAGAGACATGAGGGGGCGTGTAAAATAAATTTGTCTAAAAAATTTAATAGGTTTAAAAAAAATCAAAGGGAAAGAAACCAATAAACAAAAACCATAATAGTTAGCTCCAGAGTCAGAGGTGCTCTGAATTGATTGGATTTTTTTCCTGTGACCGAAAACATCAGCAATGGAAAAGATAAGGCTATCTATGAGGTCTATTTTAATGACTCCAGACTCTGGCACCATCTGCTCCAGTGACCTGCAAGGGACCTCGGGCCTCAGGATAATTGAAACTCTGCTTCCAAACATCCAATTACCGAGTGGCTGCCACTTGCAGTACACACTGCAGTGCCAGGGTTAAGAGGGGGCAAGAGTTTTCCAGCAGAGCCTCCCAGCCCCTCATAGGGTTGTGGGCCCATTCGTTACTACAGTCAGAAGTTCATGAGCCACTGGGAGACCTAAGAGAGTGCCCTTCCCCCTGCCTTTCTGTTTTGGGGCATTCTCATGCGAGGGTCCTGGTCTTTTTACACACACCCAATGAGCCATCACTTTTAGATGATCCAAGGGCACTAAATTTTTTATGGGGATACTACCTGGGCTAGCAACGTTACTGTGGCATCAGCACCAGCAATAGTAGATATTGCTGTACCATCTTGAGGATTTGATTGGTGACAGGCATGGTTCTTACAATCATATTTTGTCACACATAACTCCATTTTAGGAATTTATCCCTAGACAGGCCGGCAGATAAGGCTCATGGTCACAGTGCTATAGACAACTGAGGGATTCATTTGAAATAACCCAACAGACATTCAGGGGAAGAATGGCTGCTCAAACTATTATAACAGACTCTTGAAAGGCAAAATGGCACAGATGAAACACAAAAGCAGCTGAAAGGTGGAGAAGAGGGTACACATGACTCCATTTACACACACACACACATACGCACACTTACACACACATATGCACACGAAACCCTGGAAGAGACTAATTCTAGGCTGTAAGAAGTAGATTATGAATGATCTGGGGATGGAAGTAGGATTGGGTGACTGAGAGGAACAAGGGGGCTTCCTAGGTTCAACTGACATCCTCTGTCCTGATCATGCTAGTTACATATTTATACAAATCCTTGAAAACTCACAATACACACTGTAAAACTGTGTGCACACTTCATACCTATACATCATACTATATGTCAGCACGTCACCCTTGAACTGAACAAAAGCAAGTAAGCGTTGGAACTTAATCCTGCAGCAAAGAGAGCATTCAAATCACAGTACAACTATAAACTGTGCACGGAGTTGGCAAACACTAAGACACAGGCTAGATGTGGTGGCATGTTAATCTCAGCACTTAAGGCTACAGCAACAGGACTGCAGGTTCACAACCAGCCTGGACTTTTTTTTTTCTTAAATGTGGGTAGGTGTTTTGCCTGTATGTATGTGCTCCAAGTGAGTGCAGTACCCAAGAAGACCAGAAGAAGGTGCTGGAGGCCCTGAAACTGGAATTACAGAAGGCTGTCAGCTACTATGTATGGGTTTTGAGCATTGAACCAGGGTCCTCTGGAACAGCAGGGTAGCCAGTGCTCTTAACTATTGAGTAAGTGCTCCAACTCTTATGTTTATTTTTAAAAATTTCTAAACAGACAAATTTAATTCTGTGTGTGTGTGTGTGTGTGTGTGTGTGTGTGTGTGTGTGTGTGTAGGACCAAGGTCTCCTCCACTATTCCTGAAGGTGTGACGTGGCTCAGCACCCCTGTGGCCCATTGATGCAGCCTACTTGATTGCCTGCCTACTCAAGTTTGCGCCTCTGAACCTGCTGTCTCCTCCTCTTGACGTCTTTCCTGCCTCTGGCCTGTTTAACCTTTCAGCTCACAGCTGAACTCTACAGCATCACCCTTCAGCCTGACTGCAGTGGCTTCAGGAGCTGCTCTGGTCTGGCTCGTTCTCTCATCTTTACAGACCCTTCCGAAACTTCTGGAGCTCTGCTACAGCCTCCTTCACTCATTCATATTCATTCTCAAATCCCCATATGCATATAGATGTATGGGTGTATTTACTGTGATATGATAGTTGATATTAGTCACTAGGATGGGAATGAAAGAAGCCGCGTTTGCCTAGGCCAGGTTACTAAGGGAGGTGGGCCATACAGCAGATGGTTGTCAGTGAAACTCCTGAACCCTGTGAACTCACCATTGTTCAATAAATTGTGGCAATGTGGAAAGATGAATGTGTTCAGCTATGTTTCTGGGTAGTGTGTTCACTGCACAAGTCTACTTTCCTTTCTGGTAAAAACCCTGGGTTTTCTGGAGGGAAGTCAGTCAGGTTCTTAGGTTGAATGTCTTGACTGAGGCCACGCCCCCTCCCAGAACTCACATCTCTGCCATACTGATAAAATAAATCCTTGGTCATCAGTAAAATAAATCCCTGGCCATCAAAGGCCTTCCCATTGCTTATTATGATTTATTTATTTTTGATTCAGATGCACCCTAACCAGGCAGCTGTTAGCTTACTTCAGCATCTATAACTGATTATCTTAAGACGTGCTTTAATAGAGTGCCAATTTTGTTAGGATCTCTAGGTTAGAAACCCTACACGAGTCTCACAGGATTGAAATTGAGGTGTCAGCGAGGTTGTGCACTTCTCTGAGGCTCCAGGGGACAGCCTGCTTCCTTGAGGCTTTCAAGGTCTAGAAACAGCTGTATTGCTTGGCTTCTGGGCATTTTCCTGAATCATCAAGGCCAGCACATTGGGGGAATCAGTTCTCGCAAACATCGTGTTACTTGGGTCTCATTTTATGTCAGCCTCTTCCACTCTTTAGGACTCTTGTGATTGCAGGAGTCCTCTTGGATAGCCCAGGGCCCCCTAGTCTAATATCGTCTGCCCCTCAATCGAAATCCCCCGTGCTTGCTCAAGGAGGGAGAGCCCTGGGTTTGCACAGCAGTGCCCTCCCTGGACATGGAGCCTATCATGTAGGAACACACACAGGGCGGACACATTCCTGGGTGCGCATTTCTGAGCATGCTCAGAGTTCACAGTCATTAAGCACATGTTCAGAAAGGACAGACAGTAGACACAGATACTTCTGCATAGATCAGTTACTATCAGAGTGACCACAATTTTCATAGGTGCTCAGGTCTCCTAAAAGAGTCTGTTTCCTTCTAGGGCTGCAGAGAGTGTTATCAGAAACAAACACTGTGGTGGCATGTCAACAGTCTTTAAAAGGGGCAGTAGCANAGGAGTTTGCCACTAAAGGTGCCTGTCCTGCTCAGTGTCTAGCAATTCCATTTTGTTACTTCTTTTTTTTTTTTCTTTCTTTTTGAAGGTTTTGCTACATGGCTCAGGCTGGCCTTGAACTCATGATCCTCTTGCTTCAGCCTCTCAAGAGGTGGGATTATAGGAGTTCACCACAGTCTTCAGCTATTCTGTGACTTTAAGGGAATGGCTGGCGAGATGTCTCCTCTCTTCTGCCACTGCTGGGCTACAAGCAGAGTGTAATCCTAGACTTCCAGCCACCTCTGCTGACTTCAGAATAGAGCCAGCACAGAGGTAGCGGGGGAGGGGGGACTGTTGTGGAGGGATATGGTCTCTCAACTGTTTTTTAAAGAAAGGTTTTAATCTTAGTTTTGAATATGTGTATACCTGTGTGTCTGAGTATGGGTTTGTGTACATGAGTGCAGGGCCCTTGGAGGCCAGAAGAGGAGCGCTGCAGGACTTGCACGTGGTTCTGATCAACCCAGCGTGGGTGCTGGGAATTGAACTTGTGTTCTTTAGAAGAGCATTGTTCTTAACTGCCTGGCCATCTGTTCAGCCTCTCCACTCTTTTTGAGACGTTTTGGGGAGCTTTTTATTTTCTATTTCTTACATTAGTTGTCTGAGTTGGATTTACTTCATTCTTCCGCGGAGAAGGCCAGTGAACTAACGTCCTAGCAGGACTGTGTTTCTTAGCTCTAATGTTCCATATCCTTCAGTGCACACAGGCCCTTTAGCAATGGTGCATGGTTGATGGGCTAGTGAGAGGTGACATCATCACCTGTTAGAAATTACACCTATACTTATGCAACTCTGTCTGCACTAGCAGAACTTGCGAGCTGGGAAGGCATTTGACCCCTGGAACAATAAGCATGCTGTACAGGACTTTGAAAACGAAATGTCTTGCAAGAAAGTGACTGGGAACCAGACCTGGCTGGAAAGTGTGGGCAGTTGAAGAGGGTCGGGAGAAGGCTACACGGGTTCCATTCAGCAGTTGAGTCGGTTTCGGAAGAAGCAAGGAAGGTGTGAATGGACTTTTAGCGCTTTCTGTGCTGCAGCACGGGTCTGTGGTGGGTGCTTGTAGGTTTGGACAGGGAAATAACACATTTGGCAGACACAGATCGCAGGCTTCCAACTGCAAAGCCCTACGGAGAAATGTGGATGAAATGAGATTGTATGTGTCAGTCGGGTTAGGCTAGGTGTTGTTGCAGCCATAATCACCAAATCCCAGTAGCTTTTCATCACACGTTCCCTTTTCCACCTACACCCTGTGTCCAGCTCAGGCGGGCATTGGAGTGGTACCCAGGTTATAGAGTAAGCTGCTGTCTCCAGAGTGTTCCTCAGCATCTGGGTAGAGAAGTACAATTGAACGGCAGATGCCACTTTCATTTCTAATGCTCAGGCTAGAGTTAAGCCCCACCCACCCACTGGGGGCAATGGGGTCTGATGGAGGCTCTGTGTGTTGGAAGGAGGAGCTAGTGGCTGAAACTCAGGTTTGTGATTAGGTGAGTGACATTGTGACATTGCCTTTGATAGAGATAGAGGGCAGGGAAAATGTAGTAGATAGAAAGAGCCCCGGTTGCAGGGATGTGCCGGAAATGCTGGAGGTGGAAGGATCAGGCCTCAGAGCGCCGTGTGTTACTCCATGTGTTGTGCTGCAGCTATGACATCTGTGTTTGCATGGAGCTCTTGGGTTGCAAGAGGATGGTGGTAGAAGGCTCCAGGGAGGACTCCTAAACATGGAGGAAGGAGGGAGGGACCTCACTTCGCAAAAGAAATCAGCACAATTCCAGGGCTCATCTACAAGACCAACAGCTGTCCAGCAGGAGCCCTAACCAACCTATCTCCAATCCAGGCAGGGTTTAGAATCACTGCAGAGACTGCCATGAGGCTTGGGCTTTGGTGCAGCGCTGGCAAAGTGAGTCCAGGGATCCTTGACGGAGGACCCCCGCGACAGCCGAATGGATGCAGCAGTGTGCTTCCAGAGGAGAGAAGCGTAGGGGTGATTGCTGAAACAGAGGGGGCGTTCACAGCAGCAAGGCCTCACCGCTGTGGCCTGGTGTTATCTCTCTGTGTTTTCAGATGAGCAGGCTGACTTCAGGGCCCAGGTCATTGCTAGTGTCACCCAGGTGCTAGCTTAGGCTGTTGTCATGACAGCAGAAACCAGACACGTTAGACACCACAGAAGGTAGTTTTCACATACTGGAGGATGGAAGTCCAGGACCAAGGAGTTTGCACACCCAGTGAATGGGAAGGACCCACTTTCTGCCACAGATGGTAAGATGGTTTGTATGACTGGGCAGGATCTGGGATCATCTTAGAAACAAATCTTTGAGCATATCTGTGATGGAGTTTGTAGCTTGAATTGATAGAGGTGTGTAGACTCATCATGACATAAATGGCCCTACTCCATAGGATGGGATCTTGGACTGTATAGAAAAGAGAAAGTGAGCCGGGCACCAGCGTCCATCTCCGTTTCTCTCTCTCTCTCTCTGACCACGGATGAAAGGTAACTAGTGGCCTCAAACTCCTGTTGTCATGAGTATCTGTAGCTTTAAATTGTGAGCCAAGATAAGCCCTTCCTTTCCTAAATTGCAATCATCAAGGTTTTTTTTNNNTTTCCACAGCAGCAAGAAAAGAAGTGAATGCAGATGGCTTCTCGCACAGAAGGGGCAAGCCAGCTCCTTAGGTCCCCTGGTAACGATAGGAACCCTAACTGTGAGTTCCTTCTGGAGGCACCTCTGAGTACCGTTGTCTAGGGATCAGAATTTTGGCATACGGCTCCATCTGTGTTTAGTATCTATATTTAGCAATATTTACTCAGTGATATGTTATCTATCTGAAAATGTTGCATGAAAGGATTATTTTGTATACTGAATTTAATTTTAAAAAGCAAAAACACATATGAATTTTGAGGAATGAACATTCCTCAAATGAATTGAAGACTCATGAGACCTCAGAGGCTGCTCATTTCCCACTGTTGCATGCAAAGCCAGTGGTCTTTTCTTTCCATTTTTTTTTCATTGGCATTAAAATAAGACAAGGAATTAGAAGTTGCTGCCGGCCTCGTGACCACCGCATCCACGGCCCTCTCACCTCGGCCTCCTCGGCTCTTGTGACCACCGCATCCACGNCTCTCTCACCTCGGCCTCCTCGGCTCTTGTGACCACCGCATCCACGGCTCTCTCACCTGGGCCTCCTTGGCTCTTCTTGTTGAGGTGGAGCTAAGTCCTTCCAACTGGAGATGGGGGCTCCCCATCAGTGTGGGAGTCACTCTGTTGATCTAGAGCATGGGTTGGCAGACTGTGGTTGGCTTGGAGTCAGATGTGACTAGGTGCACGAGAGGTGTGGAGGACCCCAGGTCCTCTTTGGAGGAGCTTGGTCTCAGCTTCCCTGGTAATTCCTGCATCTGGGCCTCTAGAGTGCAGGAGTGTCTAGAGCAGCGTTTCTCAATCTTTAGATTGTGACCCCTTTGGGGGCGTCGCACATCAGATATCCTGCATATCGGATATTCACATTATGATACAGAACAGTTACGGTTGTGAAGTAGCAACAAAAGTAATTTTGTGGTTGGGGTCACCACAGCATGAGGAGCTGTATTAAAGGGCCCGCAGCAGTAGTAAGGCTGAGACGATCTAGAGCTAAAAGGCGGCAGGACTGGGCAAGTGCAGGAAGGAGAGGCAAGTGCCCTGCCTTCCCTGCTCAGTGCCCTGCCAGGAAATGCTCATTTTGTAATGGAAATCCGAATTGTGTCTCCATGGCTCTGGGAACGTATGTGGCAGTGAGCTAAGTAGAAGAATGAGGGGCTTGGGCATCGATCCCTGACTCTTACCCTCAGCTTCCTTCCTGGATGTGGTCTGCCATGTCCTCTTCCACCAAGCTAAGGGAGTATGGCGTGGTGGTTGGGGTGGCCAGGTAGATCTTGACATCTCATGGTCTGGGTTCAAATCCCAGTTCACCATTTACCATTTTGGGACCCGGTGTGTTACTCGTCTCCCCAAGCCCAAGGTCCCAGGAGTAAAATGGGACCTGGGGATGAAGTGAGCTGAGACACAGAAAGTACCACAGTAGTGATTGGCACACAGGACATCAGAGATAGCATTTGGTAAAGGTAACCTTCGGAGATCAAGTAACGTTTCTAAAGAGGACCAGCAGGGAGTGGCGAGGACGAGAATCAAGACCCGCACTAGAGTCTGGCTCCAGAGCGAGTCTTCCCCTCAGGCTGTGGTGCTTCTCAGAGGAGCAGTGATCCTGGGAGCGGAGCAGGCTGGTATTTCATGCTCCTTTCTAGTGCAGCTCTGCTGGGATCTGCAACATCTCATGGCCCATGACTTCCTAATGCCGTGAGAAGAAAGCACGTTCCTGTGCTGCAGGCAAGCATAGGGATAGCTTATCAGCCTGGGACTCTGCCTGGCTTGGGCTGTGTGCATGCCCTCTCTGAACCAGGCACCTAGCAACCCAGAACCCTCCCCTGCATCAGGTTGCATTCACTTATCATTTCAGACATGACCTGAGTGTCTCCTTCCCTAGCAACCTTTAAGAACTCTGCTCTGTGGTTAGGTTCTGCTCAAACATATTCTAGAATATATTCTGGTACCAGAGGCAAGGGGTTGATCTGGCTTGAGCTAGTTTGGGCTACATGTGTTTTTAAGGCAAATTCTGTCCTCTGAATAACTAACTGTTTAGGGAAGAAAATCCCTATTTATCATCTTATGCCTACATATAATTAGGAATGTGTATGATTAAAATCAGATGCATCATGGGAAGGGACAGGTGCAGCGAGTAAGGGCTTATATAATTCGAGCCTGTCAATCAAAACAGAGACCTATCCACCTGAAGCCCTTTAACAACCAACTCCTCCTCCTGAATGCCATCCTGGAACAACCCCAGCAGTAACAAGGGCCCTTGAGTATGCTTGCTTGCAGTGTGTCTGTTCTCTACCATGCCTTTGCTTCTTAATAAAGCTTCCTTGGGATTTAGCAGTCTGTGTGCTTCTTCAATTTTCTGAACATGACTCTCAGAACTTTGAAACACCTGTCCAGACAGCACCCATTAAAAGTTATTATTTAATTATTTTTACAGGTATATGTGTTTGTCTCCATGTATGTCAGGGCAGTACTTGTGTGCCTGGTGCCTGTGGGGGCCAGTCGAGGGCATCGGATCCCTTGTAACTGGAGTTACAGATGGGTGAGAGCTGCCAAGCAGGTGCTGGGATTTGAACTCAGGTACTCTGAGAGCAGCCAGTGCTCTTAACTACTGACGTGTCTCCCCAGCCTTTCCTCAGGTCACCTGTCCTTGCCTCCAAGGGGGCTTTCTGTTTTAGAACAGCATGGGGAATGCTTGCTCACAGCAAGTTCTTACATAGAAAGAGGATGTCCCATGGCAGTCCTCTAGTTTAACCCTCAGCAAGGCGATTTGGACAATTGGAAGATGCAGTGTCTCACACAGCGGGAAGCTCACGGGATGCCTTCAAGATGTGGCGTTACCAGGTTCCTCTCAGTTCTTCTCTGTCCTTCTCTGGCCTCACCTTGCTTCCAATGTTGAGCTTACTTTGGGCTAGCTTCTTTCAGCATGTCTCGTAGACACCTGCAGCAGACAGGTTTGCATGCTTGTCCTTTCCTGGGAAGAAGGCGCCATACACTGAGCAGCCTCCATCCAGGTGGGTCAGCGTAGGTCAGTCTGTACGTTGAACGGATAGGTTTCTCAGGCAATGTGATCTGCCTTATTCCACATTCCCGAATCAATCGTTGAGACTGGGGTGGATCAGCGCCATCGCTAAGCCACAAGTAAGATCTCCAAAGACCATGGACTTCAGAGCCTGTGCCTCTCATGGTAGTTGGTGCAGACCAGTCCACTCATGGGGCTTCTTGATGTGATCAATACCCTTGGTAGACCCCAGGATGAGGCTGCTGCCAGGGTAACAAGGCTTACTGTGTGACAGCTAATGTCTTTCAGCATCAGGTGAATACTCTAAAACAGTGATTGAAAATGTAGTATAGCAAATACTTAAGCTGGCAATGCTGGCTCACTGACTGTATCTCCTGACTACAGGCTTGAGGAAGGTCACAGTGACTCTGTGACAGAGGGTGGGGTGAAGGAGAAGAACCAGAGAGGAGGGATGGTCTAAGTGGGGGTAAATAAGAAGCTAAGAATGCTCCCACTGTACAGCACTCCCAAATCACAGACCAGCATGTGACATTGGTCAATTTGCCCCATACTGATATCTGACTGGCCCAATTGCTTCTAATCTTTTTTTTTAATGTGCATTGGTATTTTGCCATGGGTATTGGGTCCCCTGGAACTGGAGTTACAGACAGTTGTGAGCTGCCATGTGGGTCCTGGGAATTAATCCTGGGTCTTCTGGAAGTGCAGTCAGTGCCCTTAACCATTGAGCCATCTCTCCAGCCCCAACTATTTTTCTTTAAGTTGACTTGCAGTAAAATACATTGCTCATCAATACATTACTCGTAAATACACTGTCATAGACAGATATAGCATCATTTACTACAGAGTTTAATGAAACAAATAATTATTAAAATAAAGATGTCCTTAGATCACCTAAAATATTCTCATATTTATATGTACTAGAACAGTTTCCAAACTTTAATGCATATGCAAATTACCTGAGGATCATGTTAAAATGAAAATTCTAATTCAGTCCTGTCAGACACGGAATCTAAAATTTTTTTCTTTGAGCCACAAATGATAATTCAGCAGACAGAACCACAGCCTCATGGGTCTTTGAGGATGCTCATTCTGTTCCCAGTATCCCAGCCCATGCTTTCTACCCCCATATGGCTAGTGCACTTTTCTTCCTTCCGTGACAGATAAGGCCAGGATGTACCATGGATCTTGTGAGCATCAGCCAGCGAGTCTTTCCAGTCCTCATTTTGTTCCGATCCCAGTGGTTGCCTGCTTTCTGATCTCTCTGTGGTTGGATAGGACCTGGTTCTGGCCCATGGAGTGTAGTGAAAGGGGAGAGGGCCTGCTTTTCATCCCGCCCAGCTCCCGCATGGCTAGCTTATACCC
>LOEQ01003831.1:110534-122336 GCA_001685075.1 Bramus lutescens
CCCTCAGGAAACCTCCCTGCCAGGGTGGACTAGAGTCTCTGAGGCCACAAGCCAACACTGAGCCCTTTCCCTTTGAACCTCTCTCCCCTTCAGGTATTTGTCACGATGATTAGAAGCTGACGAGTCTAATTAGAGTCAGATTTTTTAAATAGTCCATAGTAATTCTAGCCAATCCAAGCACAGTGGCGGGGGGAAGGGCCCCCGACACCTGTGATTTTTTTTGAGAGTAAATGCATTCACCTTCTGTATATCCACTTAAATTTCACAAGCCTCACAAGCAGGCTGCTCGTCTTATAGAGAAGGAAGCGGAGACACATGCAGTGATAAAACTTGCTGAAGATGCTGCAGCCACTTCGGGCCTGAGACCATGTGGTCAGACATGGTTTAGGACCAGGTCAGGAAGTGCAGGCGCTTTCTTTGCAGTTGGGCAGCACAGGCTTTGCACCATCGGATCAGTCCTGGCCACTTGCTCAGTGAAGGAAACCCTATGGGGGTTAGGGAGATGACTTAGTGGTTAAGAGCGCTTGCTGTGCAAATGTGAGGACCCAAGTTCAGGTCCCCAGCAAGGACTAAGCTGGGCATAGCTGTGGGAACTTGTAACCCCTCATTGATGAGGGTGCAACCTCACTGTCTCCAGGGAATAAGGTAGAGAGGAAGCCAAGAGGACATGGGCTCTCTGGACTCTGACAGCACACGCATGGGCACACACAGCTGCATGTGAGCGTGCACACACACAAACACAAACTGTAAAAAAGAAAACCCACAGGATGTTCTCAAGTTTGCTCCTACATGCTTAGAAAGATGAGGCTGATTTTCCATTCTGCAGTGCCATGACACGGGATTAATCTGGAAATTAAATGTTTGATGTTGGGAATGAATAAATTGTTCTCTCTTACCAAACCATTCTGCCAACTCACTTTGGAGTGGGAAAAGCAAGATGCCTGCTGATTCAGCGAGGTGCCCTCTTCTGCTCTGACCATGCAGGACACACACGGACAGTGTTTTCCATTGTCCAGGATGATGTTGTTTACTGTCCTTGATGCCAGAGGAAAAAAATCAGGCAACTGCCTTGTGCCTCTTACCCTTCCTTGTGTCATATATGTGGCATTACACAAAGAGGTGTATGTCTGCAGCGGGGATAACTGAGGTTGCTCTCTCCAGGATGGCTGTCGTCCTGTTGTGGGCAGTGCTTGAACATCAAATGGGTTCTCCTTTCAGAAAGTTCTTGTACTGAAGCCCACTGGGAAACTACGAAATCATTGTATTTTATAGTGACCCCAAATCTTTTGTCCCCGAAGCAACAATTCTCCTTCCTTCATCTTGCCGTCACGGACGGTGGACATCTCTAAGATGCTTGTGGTTCAGGCTGCATGCTGCACACAGTACAAACAGATACCACCGTGCATATGCTTGCCTGTAAGTTGCCATCTCAAATGCTGAGACTGGGGGATGACCCTTCAGGGAAGGAGCCACAGGCATTCTTCCCTTCTGCAGAGTTCATCACTGTGAGTACAATTATTTAGTATGAATTTTTATTAGGGGAAATCACAATTCTTTATGAAATAGTTATTTCATTACACAATCATTTAATTTATACTTTACAAAGAAAATTGGGGTGCTTCTGTAAAATAGTGTGGAATTTTAAATTTTGTGAAAAAAAAAGCAAATAGAAAAGAGCAAAACTAACAACGTGTTGCTTGAACGTTAGCCACCAACATTTATTCTCAAAATAATTTACCTCAGGGGTGGAGCACTGGGAACCTGGCTGTAACCTGGAGTTATGTGGGAGCTGAGTCCAGGGGCTTTACTCATGTCTTGTCCAAGGGATTTACATTCCAAAACTTCCTGACTTATAACTTAAACTCACTATACCCTATATATTGTCTTTTTCTATACATATACACTTAAGATAACCTTTAATTTACAAATTACACAGTCAGTAGGCTATTGTCAGTAGACAGTAAGAGAGCAATGACAACATGCTGTAGCAAACACTG
Source organism: Bramus lutescens (assembly GCA_001685075.1). NCBI lineage: Eukaryota > Metazoa > Chordata > Mammalia > Rodentia > Cricetidae > Bramus > Bramus lutescens. Next base: position 112,532 of record LOEQ01003831.1, read on the forward strand.
GGTGTGCAGATAGTCTGCTGTACCCTTTTCACCCTTTACATGATGATACGAGGCGACACAGAGTTGATGTGATGAGACAAATGACACCGAGTGTCACACGGGGACCATATAACACTGTGGCGGTGGATCTGCTACCCGAGACAGCTGCTAAGTGACTCCTGGGTGGGTAGCATAGATAGTGTGGGAATGCTGGACTTCAGGAAGATTCTTGTCCAGTGGGGGCAGAACAGGACAGATTGAGACGTCATCACTTTACTCAGAGCGGAACAATGAAAAACGTGTGAATTCTTTGTTTTGGGAATTTTCCACTTTGCGTTTCAGACGGCAGTTGACTCCAGGTCTCTGAAACAGTGGAAAATGAAGCTTTAAATAAGGGACATGGTGCATCCAGGATGGTTTTGGTCACTTTCTGTTGCTGTGACAGAATGCCATGACCCAGGTAACCTATGAGAGAAATAGTTTAATTTGGAGCCAATGGGTTTGGAGGGTTAGAGTCCATGATGGCAGGGTGAAAGCCTGGCAGTAGGAACAGCTGAGAGCTCACATCCTTATTGGGAAGGTGGAGGGAGGGAGGAGAGAAAGGGGGGATGGCCCGAGTCTTTTGAAACTCCAAAGTTTGCCCCCAGTGACACACCCCCTCCAACAAGGTCTTACGTCTGAATCCTTCCCAAACAATTCCACTAACTAAGGACCAAGTATTCAAGCATATGAGCCCCTGGGGGCCATTCTCACTCAAACCACCATGAGGACTTTGGATAACATGCTCCACACCACTGAGCCTTCATTCCTGTCCTCCGTGGGTTTCATGTCTCCGTGAAAGGGATGAGGATAGTTAAGTATCTGAGACAGGAGGCTCCCATCAAGTGACAGCTGTTTGTTTTGTTACTGCCCCATGGTTTTCTTCCATCGGGGTTCCCCACAGGAGTGAAGTACCAGCTGAAGGCTGGAGATAAAGTGAAGTGCTACCCAGATGTGCTAGCATTTGGTAAAGCTGTTAATAAAACTGAGGATCCGCACCAGGCATGTGTGCTGTGAATAGAGGTTTGCTTTCAGGAAGAAGCCACCAAGTCCCCCCAAAGCGTGATTTCATTTTTATACCACCGTGGGCTTTATTCCAAGACATAGTCTTGACCCAGATGAGACAGGATTTCTCTTGAAAAACAAGAATTTAAGGTAGAGACCAGAGTGCTGCTAGCCCCTGAGAGGAGATGGAAGAGCAGAAAGAAGGAGGATGGAGTAGCAGCCTTGAGAAAGGACCACCTTGGGGGCGGGGGAGGCTGCAAATTGGCCACCAAGAGGAAGACATTCTCAGAGTGGAATTGGAGAGAAGGTCCCAGAGGACCTGACAAGAAAGGCCCCCATACAAATAGTTAAAATATTGCTCAGTTCTAGTATATAATGAAAAAAAATGGCAGTGACCAGAGCTGCCTGGATTAGGGAAAAAAGGCTGTAATTCCATCTGGAGCTTTTGGTGAGTAGAGCTGTGGGCCTGTGGTTTATGATGTCACCAGAACCCCCAGCTGGAATTACAGCCTTCTAATTTACAACAGGGTAAGTGGGGAGATGAGGGTCCTCCTTGCCGATCTTGAACGTGGCAAAGACCAAGGCCGGGCTGTGCTCAGAGGTCACGACCTGGAGGTGTCCTCTCTCCTCATAGCAGGTCATCAGTTTTGGTAAAATCGTTTCCTTGTTTTGACCTCTGACCCCTTTTCCTTAGGTTCCCAATCTGCTCTCCTCATCTCCCCAAATTGCACAGCTTGAATTTTCCTGCAATTTATTTTATAAATTAAGCAAATTCCTCTGGTCTTCATACTGATTTAGCTCATGTGCAAGCCTTTCCATCTCGAGTCATAGACTTCTGACCTTTGTGCTGAAACCCTGCTGGGAACTGGATGGGTCCTGTCGGTGCTGCCCAGCCTTGCCCTTTGCATCCCTCTCCCTGGCAGAGGTGAGGCTGTGATGGAGCTGTGACGTGGCTCCTTCAGCAGGTCCAGCTCAGCCTCCCTCCACAGCAGCATCACTACACCCCAGCCTTTGGTTCCATGTGGTTCTGAACCTTCCCTTGTGTCCCAGCCTGCAACAGCATCTTCTAAACCTTTAGTGTATGTTAGTATGGGCTGGGATGTGAGGATGGATGAGGAGCAGCATCTTCATGCGGGCTCCACCTGCTCACCTGGGTGTCAGAGGAGTTTGGATTGGTCCATTCAGGCCCAATCCTGGCACTCTGACTCTGCCCTCTTGGGCCCTTATACCCTTCAGTGGATGCCACCATCACTGCCAAGTGGTTCAACCTAGAGACCTGGAATGTCCTGCTCACGTCTTCTCTTTCCCAGTGTTCTCCTCACCANAGGTTCCCAATCTGCTCTCCTCATCTCCCCAAATTGCACAGCTTGAATTTTCCTGCAATTTATTTTATAAATTAAGCAAATTCCTCTGGTCTTCATACTGATTTAGCTCATGTGCAAGCCTTTCCATCTCGAGTCATAGACTTCTGACCTTTGTGCTGAAACCCTGCTGGGAACTGGATGGGTCCTGTCGGTGCTGCCCAGCCTTGCCCTTTGCATCCCTCTCCCTGGCAGAGGTGAGGCTGTGATGGAGCTGTGACGTGGCTCCTTCAGCAGGTCCAGCTCAGCCTCCCTCCACAGCAGCATCACTACACCCCAGCCTTTGGTTCCATGTGGTTCTGAACCTTCCCTTGTGTCCCAGCCTGCAACAGCATCTTCTAAACCTTTAGTGTATGTTAGTATGGGCTGGGATGTGAGGATGGATGAGGAGCAGCATCTTCATGCGGGCTCCACCTGCTCACCTGGGTGTCAGAGGAGTTTGGATTGGTCCATTCAGGCCCAATCCTGGCACTCTGACTCTGCCCTCTTGGGCCCTTATACCCTTCAGTGGATGCCACCATCACTGCCAAGTGGTTCAACCTAGAGACCTGGAATGTCCTGCTCACGTCTTCTCTTTCCCAGTGTTCTCCTCACCACTGGCTCTATCTATTCTACCTTTTTGGGGATTTGTTTACCTGTGGTCTGAAGCTACTAAGCCAGAAGTCTCAGAAATCAATGATTCATAAGTTTTGAATAACTTTTATTATGGTTTATTGTTAGATAGTTCTATTGTATTAATGATAGTCTTTCACTGAACCCAATTTAAAAATTTAACCTTAGTTTATTTAGGTTGNTCAATGATTCATAAGTTTTGAATAACTTTTATTATGGTTTATTGTTAGATAGTTCTATTGTATTAATGATAGTCTTTCACTGAACCCAATTTAAAAATTTAACCTTAGTTTATTTAGGTTGCATGTAAGTTTAGGTGTGTATGTAAGCCCAGGAAAAGCGGTTCAGATATATTTAGCTGTGGTTTCAGGCATCCCCCAGGAGTTGTGGATTGTATGTATATCCCAGGGATAAATAATGAGACCCCCGGATTCTATTCTGGACACCCCTCTTTTTTTCCCAGTCCAAGTTAATACCATTTAACTCCCTCAATTCTTAACTTCTGTCATAGCATCCCACTGATATCTCCTGTTCTTCCTGTTGTCCCTAACCCAAGGGTTCTCAAGATGGAGATCCTGGACACAACAGCCAACAGCGTTCTATCCCAGCAACTTATTAGGAATGCAGAATCTCAAAGCTCCCGAGAGCATCGCATGCTTAGAGGACCTGATACTCCAGGTGAGCCTGCTGCTTGCTTGTGGAAGCCATGCCAATCTGCTCTGCTCTTAGGCAGGGCAGTAGCATTTTGTATACCTTTTTTACAGATGAAGAAAACAAGGTTTATTTTTAGAGGGTGAATGCTATTGAATTTCCATTTCCAAGCTGAAAGCCCACTGGGAACTTCTCACTGAAGCAAGAAGTGGCTTCCCTTCCTCGCTCAACTCAAAAGACCCCAAAACCTCTGATGCTAGCCTCTGCCCAGTTTCCCCTGAGGCGTGCATCTCCTTGGTTTGTCGTTTTTCTAGGCATTTTTGTTCCTTAGTCCCATATACACAGGATGCTGTCTCCAGCTTTAGAGAATTTGCGTTCGCCATCCTGGTTTGGAGCGCGCTCTCTGTTAAACCCCAAAACCACTTCCCCTCAGCATTTGGGCTCAAGCAAAAGGTCCCTCCTCATGAGACACCTGTGTCCTAAAATTGGCTTTTATTCTGGCATTCTCTTTGGAGCACAGGTAGTCTGTAGTAACTTCGTGACTTTTGTTGTTTGTCTTTGNGGAGCAGTGTAGAATGAACATAGGCTAGCTTATCTTGTTTTGCTAACAATGTCCATATTTGTCCTCCAGCTTGAAGCTCAAGTGTCACCTCCCTGACAGCCTTAACTTGATCCCTTGTGAGGAACTAAACATGGGCACCCTTAACACCCCTTGGTGACCACCATCATAAGCAAGGTGGTGGGAGTGGGGCTAGCTGGTAAGAAAGAGCGTGGGCTTTAGGGATCAGATAGTTGGGTTCAAAAACTGCTTCAATTATTTTCTGTCACCCCATCTTTCTGTAAAATGGAGAGCAACGTTTAGAACTTTTGTAAATGTATAACAGGGTGATCTTGAACAACAGATTTTTTTTCTTATGATTCTGGGGGTGAGTCTGAGATCAGGTGCCAGCAGGTAAGGCCCCCACCTCTCTCTCCCAACCCTCCCAATCCTCCCAACCCCTGGCACACTATAGCTTTCTCCCTGTTTTGTGGTAGAGGAAGAAAGAAGAGTGTGGTTTGGGGGAGGACTCTGTGGTGATTTGAATGAGAATGATGGCCATAGGCTCATAAATTTGAATACTTAGTGCCCAGTTTGGCGGAATGTTTAAGAAGGATTAGGAGGTACGGCCTTGCTGGAGGAAGTGTGCTCCTGGGGGTAGCTTTGAGATCTCAAAAGCCCATGCCAGGTCCAGTCTGATAAGATGTCATCTCTCAGCTCTGGCTTCAGTTACAGCTCCAGTGCCATGCCTGCCTGCTGCCAGGCCTCTCACCGCGATGACCATGGACTGACCCCCTGAGACTGTAAGCAAGGCCCAGTTAAATGCTTTCTTCTATAAGCTGACTCAGTCATGGTTTCTTTTCACAACAATAGAACAACAACTAAGACAGGCTCTCTGGGGTCCATTTTAAGAAGCTTTAAATTTTTTATGTGTGTGTGTGTGTGTGTGTGCACCACATGTGTGAAGTGCTTATGGAGGCCAGAAGAGGACATCCATTTTGGGGGGATTAGAGCTACAGGTAATTGTGAACTGTCTAGTGTGGGTACTAGGTCCTGGGAACTGAACCTGGGTCTTCTGCAAGAGCATTGAGTGCTCTTAACTGCTGAATCCCTTGGGTCCCTTTTTGTAAAGGTACCAACCCCACCCATGAGTGTTTATGACATAATCACCCCAAAGTCCCTCCAGACAGCATCTCATAGAGGGTTGGGGGCGATGAACATTCAGTCCATAAGAGAGTTTTCCTGCAATCGATTTTCTTCATGCTCTTGTTTAAGCGTCTGGGAGCACTTGGAGCACTGGGCTCCATCTATCTTGTTATCTGCTGGCAAAGGTGGCAACGCTGGAGGAAATGCCATGAGAGCTTTCAGGACATGCTTTCTATGCGTGCTCAGTGCCTGGGTGTGGGCAGCTGCCAGAGACAGTAAGGAGGTTGCCCATCGCTGTGGGCAAGCCCAACCTCTGAGTCACAGGGATAGAGTAATCTGCAGGCAAGCTTGATCCATGCCTATGTGAAGAGCAGCCTGAATGGATGAGCCCAAGCCAAAGCTCAGGGTCACCTGGGAAATGTATAGAAAAGGCACAAGGCATGGCCAGGTTGGGGCAACAAGGCACTTCTTTTGTAGCCTGTTCTTCTTCCTTCTGTTGCCCCACAATCTCTGGACAGTGCCACAAGGAGGAATTGAGCAGAATCTTCTCTGTTGTTGCCTTTCAAAGGGCATAGTGAGCAGAGACCACCCCAGCTTTTAAGGACAAAGACAGGTGCTTGGTCTCTGCCTGCCCCCAGAGCCCTGCAGATTGCCGTGGTCTGAGTTATACAGTCTCAGGTCCACTGTGCAGCCCAGGCATTTCAGGTGCAGACACAGACCTGTCTCGGTTGACTTCAGATCCCATCAAGTCGACAGTCGGGATTAACTGTCTCAGAGAGTCAGTTTCAGCAGGAGAGGGGAGAAAAATATAAGACAGAGTAGAAAAAGTGGATTCCTAATCAGAGCAGTTAGGGTGCTTCTGCATAGAATGTGGAAATTACCTGGAAGTGCCAGGCAAGTGGGAACCTACAGGCGTTGGCGGTGTTGTCTAACCTGTCCCTCCTCCAACTGAAATTAGGCTACTAATTTTAAGGTCACCTTTAGATTTAGTTGTAGTGTGTGTGTGTGTGTGTGTGTGTGTGTGTGTGTGTGTCATGGCACTCATGTGACCTTCACTCTTCTTAGGGCATTAGGAGTTCAAACATGAATTGCAACATCTGCTGTGATTTCTGGGCATCCAGCCAGGTCCTCTTGTTTGTGTGACACACACCTTGCCCACTGAGCAGTCTCCCCAGACCCAGATTTCTTTAAAAAAAATTTACTGGTACTAAAAAGTATGCAGTGGGGTACTGCATGCCGTCTCAATACTTGTGTATTTCTATAATGTTCAAATCAGTATGCAGTGGGGTACTGCACGACATCTCAGGACATGTGTTTGTCTGTAATATTCAAATCAGGCAAATCCATCTCCTCAAATAGTTATCATTTCTTCATAATGAAATGTGCAAAATCTTCTCATATAGCCTTTTGCCTTTTAAAATAGCACAGGGTTGTTAGCTGGAACCTAGACCATTATACTACCCGGCTCCAAGGTGTATTAACGAAATCTCATGAGACTTTGCAGATCAATGGTGTCAGCCTGAAAATAGACACATAGGCCAATGGAATAAAAGATAGAGGCAAATAAAAAATCTCACCCATGAACAGCCCACTGACCCACACAATGTGCAAAGACCATCCTGTGGTAGACTCCCAGTGAGCAAACATTAACTCAAAATGGCCTAAAGACCTTCATGGATGACCCAAACCCTGAATCTACTATAAGAAACAGCAGAAATGGTTCAGGATAATGAAATGGGCACGTTTATGTTTTTGTCCAAGTCTCCTGAAACACAGACAACAAAACTAAAGAGAGACAAACCAGATTTCATCAGATTAAAATGTGCCTTTGCTTTCAGATTTCAAGTTCTATGACTCTGCGCAAGTGGAGTAGAAACTGGCTGCGACTGTTTGACCCTGTGCTCTGGACAGGTGCTCGGTGCCAGCAGAGGCAGACACTGGGATCCATGGAAGGAAAGCTGGGTGCACACAAGCATCAAGAGAAAAGCAGGTGCCCAGGAAGCAAGACAGGTGGGACAGATGCTGGAGAGCTGGAGAGCAGGGCTGAGCTCAGTTTCCCAGCTCTGAGATTAAGGATATCAGCCCTCTCTCCCCTTTCCCCCGACACCATCTTCTCAGCTTTGCTCTGTTCAAACTCCAAACTCCTGAGGGGATAGAGTCCAGCTGAAATACCCCAGATGCCGGTCTATCCCTTGAGCAAAGGCACACCTGGGTGCCTGACCCTCCAGGCCTATTGAGACTGTGCCTAACAGGGTAGGGACAGGAGTAACAAAAAGGTGGAGGCCATAATACCAGGTGAGCCATAGGACCCATTAGCGTCCTTCAGGGATCATCCAGGTAACCCAGGGTTTGTTTTGGAACCACGGCGAGCGTGGCATAGCTGCTGGTCCTCTCAGCCTGTCTCACTGTCCTGAACGATTCCAGCCGACCTGTGTAGATGCTTCTGTCGAGGTCAGAGTCTCAGACGTGGCATAGGACCTAATGCTTATTCCAGCCATGTGTTAATCCGCAGATGAGTGCAATTGAATCAAGTGGAATTCCATGCCACGGCGTCACATGAGGCCGAGGTGACTCCTTGACAGAATGACCACCCTTTCTAGTTTTGGGCTAATATTTTTTTTCTTTTTTTGATCCAAGACTCTTTGTATTCATTTCTTTTTCCTTTTTTGATAGAGACTTATATAGTCTAGGCTGGCTTCAAACTTGCTCTATGGCTGAGAATGACTTTAATTTTCTGATCTTCCTGCCTTCACCTCTCAAATCTGGCAGCACAGCCTGTTTTTGTGGTACTGAGGGTGGAACCCAGGGCTTTGTGCTTATGGAATGAGTACTCTGCCAGCTGAGACCTATCCTGAGGCCCCTGTGCATATGTCCCATGGACCAGAAAGGCAAAGGAAGGTGGGGACCATGGGAGAATAGTTGAGGACCTCATGATCTCTATTTTTCTTGATTGACAGTGACTGTACTGTGATAATCTGTTTACCGTGCCCTGGCAGTAGATGAGAGAAACACTCTCTTATTTTGGGTTTCCTCATATCCTCTCAGGAAAAAAAAATTCTAAAATAGTCTCTATGTATCTGAGTCTTAAGATCCTTTATTGAAAGTGGTTGGTAGGGTGTGATGGAGTCAAATAAGATTGGAACACACTGCAATCAGATCCTACCATCTTCGGGTATTCACGACTGCCATTAGCATAGCAAGGTTCCTGGTAAGTGTTGCATTATGAGCTACCTGCTTTGTTGCAGCTCATTGTGTTCCCTAACATTTGGACCATAGAGTGATATTCCAGGACCCCTGTGGCTACCTTCTGGCTTCGGGCTGAGGGCACACTGTTCACTTTGCCTGTTTGAACATGTGGGTTATAGCCACCTCTTTATCTCTTTGCCAGTATCAGACTTCTCCATGGTTACTTCAGCGTCATGCTGGATTGTGTTTCACAATTCTAAGTGACCCTGGGGAGTCGCAGCATACTTCTGTGCTGCCCCAGGCTTCCTATGACTAGCTCACTGACTCTGCCAGCAGGTGTTTGCTAGGCGTGGATGTTCAGATGTTCCAGGAGGCACAGTTCCAGACATGATCGAGTAAGGACGGATGCCTTCAAAAGTCCTGAGGCTCCCATAGTAATATCGGCTCTAGAGTAGCCCAAGGGGCTTGGCCCTTTAAATGGCACTGCCTGAGCCTACACTAGCCTGGCTGTCACCTGAGCTCACACATCTCTATCCTCCTCTACATGCCCCTTTCTGCAGGTGGAACTTTTTGTCACCTCCTGCCACCCCCGGAGGTTTCTCAGTAGCTCTTTCTTACAGAAGCCAGGGTCTGTCCAAACTCCTGGGCCACCTTTTGCAGAGCCTTCCCCAGGTCCGGCTGCTGTCTGATGCTGGAAGGTGTTGAAGTGGCTAATCGGCTCACAGTATCTACTCTCTCTTAAAATCTATGTGTTTTAGTCGGATAACAAGGCCGTAGGCTTCCGCAAGGCTTTTGCACACACACCTACCTCTCTTTCCCGTTTTCCCACTTGTCTCCCACCCACAGGAGATCACAAGAGAGAGCGAAAGGACACCAATGTTGGAAGGTAATTTGTAGGGAGGAAGCCATGTTGACAGGGTGGGAGGGAGGTGAAAAAGGGAGGGGAAAAGTAGTTGGGATGCATCATATACATGCCTGAAATTGTCAACCAGTGCATTTCATTCACTTAGAGAAAAATGTAGTTGTCTCCTGAGCTGGGGTGTTGCAAGGAGGGCCCACTTGTTCATTCCTGCTGCCGGGCTAGCTTAGCCCTGAAATAGCCACACAGAAACTGTATTAATTAAATCGTTGTTTGGCCCATTAGTTCTAGTTTTTTTTAAATTGATATTTATTGAGCTCTACATTTTTTCTGCTCCCCTCCTTGCCTCTCCCCTCCCCCCTTCAATCCTCCCCGAAGGTCCCCATGCTCCAAATTTACTCAGGAGATCTTGTCTTTTTCTACTTTCTA